>MSJI02000205.1:0-30725 GCA_001931905.2 Cladosporium sp. IMV 00045
TCGAGACGGTGTACCACATTCTGGATGTCCAGCAATTCAAGGAACTGTACGAGCAATACTGGCACAGCCCTGACAATGTCCCGCGTGGGTTTCATTCCAGCATGATTCTGGTCTTTGCGGTAGGTGCTGCTATCTGCCAGAACCATGGCGTGAGCCGCAAGAACATCACGCACTGGATATTCCTGGCTTTGCAGTGGCTGAGTCATCCTCGAGATAAGCTGAAGATGGATCTATGGAGTCTTCGAACACATTGCTTGTTGCTACTGGCTCGCCAAGCGAACGGTATCGACGGCAAAATGACGTCGCTGTCTGCGAGTTCTTGCGTGGTGACAGCGATGCACATGGGTCTCCACATTGACCCTGTGCATTTTTCAGAATCGCAAGTCCCGCGAAACGAGCATGAAATTAGACGACGCCTTTGGGCTGCAGTGCTGGAGCTAGAATTGCAAGCAAATATGGATGCTGGAGGAAGGCCACTCGTGAGAGAAGACGACTGGGACTGTGGGCCTCCGAACAACATCGATGACAACGGGACCATCACAACTGCCACCCGAACCCAACGCCTGCCGATTGAGAGATACACACAATCTTCCATGCAAATTTTGCTCGCAAGGTCGATACCTGTAAGGTTGAAAATCGTGCGATTCGTCAATGACTTCCGCCCGAATCTTCGTTACCAAGACGCCCTCGCTTTGAGCAAAGAACTCGTGGAGGAAATGCGCAAGAGCAGTGCTTTGATTGAGACCTGGCGCAAAGCAAATGCCCCAATTACTCAATTCCAGATTCAGCTCTTCCACCTCTACATGCATCGCTTTCTGCTGGCCCTCCATTATACTTACGGCCTCAAAGCAAAAGACGAACCTCTCTTCTATTACTCCCGCAAACTCTGTCTTGACTCCGCGCTGGCTGTCCTCACACCACCCGCGCACCAAAGGGATGCCGACTTCTACCAACTCGTCCTCCATGGCCGTAGCGTCTATCAAGATGTCTACTCCGGCGCCGGGAACTTTCTCACCGAGTACATCTACGCTGAGAGCGCAAATGCGCCACTTCTACTCCCATCAGGCAGCGCTTCTCCGCATGACAGCCTCATCTCAGCAATCGAGAGCCATCTACCACTCACTCTCGCCCGCATCGAATCTTGTCAGACGAATGTGAAAAGCCACATGCTCTTCTGCTGTCTGCTCGCCTTCGCCAAAGCCGTTGACACCGGAGCAGATGTCTCGCGAGCTTTGCGCAGCGCTATTGAAAACTCTCTGCAAGAGGCTTATAGTGTCTTGCGGGCGAGGTTTGAGGGTCCGTCGCCGACAATGGGTACGGGCGAGGACATGCCGTTTGCCCAGGATGTTTCGCTAGAGAATTGGTTTAGTTGGATGCAAGGTGATGATGTCTTTGGATCAGTGGAGGGAGATGCTTGGATGAATGGTTTGGATTGGGGTGTTGGCGATGGGTCCGCGATGGCAGGTGGTGGAGCTGGGATCTGAGGTTCAAACGATGTAATAATTTGGGGGGAAGACGTGTTTTGATGTCTCGAAGATAATGTATCACTCGATTGTAAGACTTTGAGAAATGGAATCACGCAGCTCAATTGATGAATGAAGTACGGTTTTCTGGAATCGCTAGCTAAACTTTTGGTTTTGAACCTTCTGTGCTTTGTCCATGTCTTTCTGAAGGAGATTCGTGGAATGATGTACTGGGTGTAGTGTTTGTTCCGTGTGCTGTGTGCTGTGTTCTGCTTGGTGTGCTCTGTGTGCTGTGATCGTTTTGTAATGGGTGAGTTTGTTGAGCGCTGTGGCTATTTTGATGTATGCTGTATAAAGTGTTTCGACTGGCCAAAACCAACTGGGAACCGAGCCAGGTCGTTTCGGTCCACCAGTCGAATTTTTGGACTTGTGATGGGTCCCATCTACCAAGTTGCCAACGGAAGGCAGCATGTCGCAACGGTCGGTCGTAGATCGAGGTTGCTTGCAATGATGAATCCGCGTCTTCTTCCATGAGTAACCGGGATGACTCTTTGGGTGAAAGATCTTCTGGTCACCGAGAGACCAAGCAAAGATGGTTTGGATTCAAATGTGCTGATGCAGCCTTCAGTGCTTCAAGAGCTTGCTTGGAACACTTCTGACTGTGACGAGCTCCCGATGAGACGTTGCATGAGCTTTGAAGATGCGCTAAATCAAGCCACGATCGATCAAGGTTTGACGAACCTTGTGGAGCGTGTGGATGTGATGTTTGTGTTTCGCGTTGTTATCAAAGCGGCTGTCGTTCTCGGGCAATCGCTGGTGCCATTGATAGAGCTTCTCTCGACCGTGTTGAGTGCTTCGACGACATCTGGGGGAGGCATAGCACGGAGCATTGTGGCGAGCGCCATGTATGACCCAGTCGTGATGTAGGGTACCTCGATGACTGGTTCACTGCGTGATGCGTATCGATCGTAGCGAATCTGGACTTTCGAAGTGGACATACCCACGCTGAGGGATAGCTTTGTGACTCGACCGGTGTTGTCTTGTTCGGTTTTGAGGAATCCAGCATCGTTGACCAGCCACACGAGAAAAGTCTGTCCTGCTTTCTGGTAGGCAGGGACAAGCTCTCTCAGCTCTGAAGGAAGCGTGGCATCTAGAGCCAGCGTGGTCATGGCGGCTTGGAGCGAGGAGTTCGTGCAACGGTTGGCATCTTGCCATTGAAGGTTGGTAGACCTGGGACTCGGTGGAGTCCAAACGTAGAATGCCATGGATCTGTTGGAAGTTTTGGTCTTTTCCGTGGTGACGGGAGTCTTTGCTGTAGAGTCCTGCGATAAGTGATGGAGTGTCGAGTCTAAGAGTCGCCGTATCGTTCGTTGTTATTTCGTTTCGATTTCACGGGTATGTGGAGCTGCCCAAGGCAGCTCTACATATCCGTGCAGTTAAGTGAATTCACTCGAGAGCTCGTGCTAACACGAAGTGCCTGAGGTGTGCGTAGGGGTCTGTGACAGAGGTGTGCGTTGGGGCCTGTGACACGCGTGGTGTTAGTGGCCGTTCTTTGAGATTGATGCCTTGCACACAGCATGTTGCTTGAGTCTTTTTCTTTATATATATATATATATATATATATATATATATATATATTTTAACATTTCGCTCGAAATGGACAAATCATACCTTCATGAATGCAGAGGGAGGACACTCGACCGTAAGAGAAAAGAATTGACCGCAAATGCTATCCTACTACGAAATACCGAGTCACGCAATCCTATCAATCAATGAAAGACCACTTCAACAATTGGTGCTCACATTGCCCTGTCCTGCCACACCCTCCTCGAACGAGCTTGATTGACAAGGCATTGTTAGTCGTCCAATCTGTACTGTGATCGCTAAAGAGGTTCGACCAGCTTGAGACCAAGTTGATTGCGAACAATGAGGATGAGGTCCTCAGTCTAAGAACGAAGGCTTCTTTGACAACTTTGTTGGGCCAATCTGTTTTCTGCGCTCATGATGTTGGCATGCGAAGCGTTGGTCAAGTTGCCTTTTTCGATAAGTAAAGACCTGACTTCAACAAGCGTGTTGACGATCGCTTGGTGGTTCCTGTTATACTGGAATCTCTCGTCGTCCGGTGGTAGGCGGTCATGCCATTCGCGCAGCTCTTGGCGGCCCGCGATAGTCTTGTCCAGATACTCGACCATTTGCTTGCTGGGCGGTATCGGTGCATGTTCCGAGGCTGCCAAATTGGCAATCCGTTTGAGATTTTCACAAGAGATCTTTGGAACTTTCCTCGGCTCGCCATACTCAGGGTCTGTCCATTCCCATTTGTACAATATCCCCAACTTAGCCCTCTGGTCAGGTGAACGTGTCATCAAACAAGCCCCAAGCCACTTGATGAGGAGTCGATCAAACTCTTCGCCGGCCTACTTGTATTCTCTCACGCGCCTGTGGAGATTTCCAGGAAGCTGAGAGTCTTTCGGGAGGGCGTCCGCACCTCCTGCGGCAATGGTCGGCGTAGTGCTAGGCAGAAGAGCCTGGGCTTGGTTGCTCGTCGCGGGGACGGGTGCTGCACCGCACGTAGGAGGTGGGACGGTCTTGATTCTCTGGTCCTGAGGGGAAGAGGCCGTCGGTTGGGAGCCATTTGAAACTCCGCCTGACGTCTCGGCCAGAGAGGTTCTACCGGATGTGTCGGACGGCAGCTTTTGGTGCTTGTCCTGTACTGAAGGCTGAATGGAGGCACTCGTAGTGCTACTCAGCAGGGCGTCTGACTTGTTGCAGGAGGTAGGGATAGATGCTTCAAAAGCAGCTCTTGGCGGTGATTTTGTGCTGCTCGCATCGTCAGAAGGCGGGCACGTGCGGTTCTTCGGCGGTTCGAGCTGCTTTTGGACTGAGGCCTCCGCAGCGAACGTTTCCGGGAGAAGATTTGTATAATTGTAGTACTTGGCCCTGCAAATCGCATATTGTTGCTCGCCAGCATCAGATCTCAAGATAGCCGTCTTCGCGAGCTGAATGAAGCGTTCTTTGTCGACGTTCGGCAGTGGAGTCTTCATATGAAGGTCAAACTCCAGTAGATAATCCTTGACGTCTTGCCAGGTCTTGAGCTCTCGTTTCGGGGTGAAATCCCCGCCCTCGACCTGCTCCAGGCTACGCAGCCATCCTGGGTTACATGCATCGTCGACAGCCATGATGAGAGTCGCCTGGAGATTGGCAACAGCCCTCCGACGATACATTGTGGCACCCTCCAGAGCGACAGGGCACTTTCGAGCCTCCCAAATCTGCTCGATTGTCGGTAACTCATCACAATAGAAGACTTGCGACTTCTGGGATCCAGTCCAGGGCGTGCGGATCTTGCAGTCGCTGCGAAGGAGGTAAGCAGAGTTTAGCTGACGCACATCGAGAACGTCGATGATGTGCAGGCTATGTGTACGTCAGCGACAATATTATACAGTTCAGTGGGTCGAAGTATACACACTGATCATCTGGGTTGAAACCCACCATCTTCAGATCCTGAAGTGTCTTCTCTTTGTTGCCCAGTATCAGTATGATGCTTTGCCTAGGCTCACATTTCTTGTGTTCGCCGTGCTCGTGGAACGTCGAAGATTTGGTGGACACCCGGCGACCTGAGTGGTCGTAGCATGAAGGCTCCAAGGCTTTGCGGATTCTGGTGCAAATTATGGCCGCAGTCTCGGCGCTCATTGGTTTTTCCTTGTCTGGGAAATCCCATGTGAAGTGGCCAGAGGTGTATTTGCCTTTCATTTCGGTGATTTCATTTGGCGAGAGATCTTTAAGTGCGGCAGTGTTGACCCTACAGTAGCCGAGAGATTCCTTCACGACGGTATCTTCGTGCCGTTCGACGTCAAGATCAATACAGATGAATTTGACGTCCCCAAAACACTTGATCTGGGTGGGCTTCTCGCGATCAACGAGCAGGAGAGGATTTCCATACCGAAGCTTTTTGAGATCTGTGACAGTCAGTCTAGTATTCGATTGGAGCGTTTACTTTGCTCACCTTCATCGTCCAATTTTGGTTTGAGCCCCACGGCCATTTGCACTGTCGTGAGTCCTTCTTGCGCCATCTTCCACCTGTCTTCGTCCTCCACGAGCTCATGGGCAGCCATGACGGCGGTGGCTGCGCCGGACATGGTGATGATCTGTGTGTTGCAGTGTCTGTTGTGGTTCAGATGTCGCGGACCAAGTCTGCATCGAGTGAAGATATTGCAAAGGTGAAGGAGCGGCTTTGAACTATACGGCTCATTCAGGCCAAACAAGGCAGACTTGCAGGGCTAGCTCACATGTAGACCCACCTTAGGGCCCGTGTCGTGTAAGTGAGGTGTGCTTTGGAGCTAACTTGAATGTGATACACATCGGTTCCCCTGGGAGATACAAACCTAACGTATGCCTTGATTTGTACGAATCTTCTTGTCGAAACCGAGGATCTTCATTTGAAAAGCCGATAGGCGAAGATGATACGAGGGTCCTTCGACGAAAAGAGGACTGTTGGCTACAAATGTTATCTTACCTCCAAGACTTATGTACCTATTCAAATAATCAACAACTATTTAGCAGATCAAAACTTACAAGACATGCTCATGAACACTAAATCAATCATTGTCTTTGTAATTCCGCCCTCATTCGCCTACTCTTACAGTGCCTGTGAAGGCTCACTCGTCCTCGCCAATCGCATAGCCAAGCTGCTCACCAACCCTCACGTGCATTCCCTTCTCAATGCACCATTTGAAACCGCCCTTCCTTCCGGAGCCATCAGCTCCCATGTAACCCTCATCGAGGGTAGGTCTTCTGCCCTTGGGAGCCTCAAATACCATGACAATGGTGCTGCCAAGCTGGAAACCGCCCATCTCCTCTCCTCTCTTGAGAGCATGGCCGCCCAGCACATTCGATGCGGCTTTGTATGTTGCCTCTGCGTACCCGGAGTAAGTCTCGCCTTTTTCCTTAGCTTCCGCGGCGGCTTGGTCGGCCTGGGTGTCTGTGAGAAGGCTGTTGGTCCGGAGTTCGCGATCGAAGTTGACAACGATTGATCCAACGTTTGTGGCACCAACAGGTGTGTAGGAGAAGAAACCGTACTTCCACTTGCCCAGGAGAACCACACGCTCATTCAAAGTGAACAATCCAGGGAGCGTGCGGACCAAGTAGGGCGACACAGAGTACAGCTCGCCGGCAAAGTGTCGTCGAGACTCAACGACCCAGGAGACAGGCGAGTGAAAGCGGTGGTAGTCGCCAGGAGCGAGATAGACGACACAGTAGTAAAGCGCAGTAGGCGTTTCGGCCTGACCGCCAAAGTAGTACCAAGGCTTCTTTGATTGGGCGAGATCTGCTTGCACAGCCTCCTCAGAGCTTGCACGAGATGGTGTACTTTGATCCTCAGCCGGATGCACATTTTCCTTTGCGCCCTCTCTCGTCTTAGGTTTTTGCGCGGCTCCAGAGAAAAGCGATGGAAGATCGTAAGAGATGCCATTGACCCGAGCGAATTCCTCATCAGCCTTGATCTTCTCTTCATCGCCTTCCCTGATCCTGAATTGGCTAGTGTTGGGAGAACCAGATTTACCAGCGACGTTGCTGCTTGGTTTTCCACCTTCAGTTGGTCTCTCTCCGAGAAGAGCATCGACAGAATAGGTGACTCCCTTTACTTGCTCGATATCGCCATGTTCAATGACACCAAATTGTACGATCTTTCCATCAGCAGGCGAAAGAAGCGCATTGGGGTTTGGGTCCAGAGGTCTGGCACCAGGCTTGAGGGTACGGTAGAAGAATTCGGCCAGATTGCGGAAGTTGTGCAAGTCCTTCTCTTCAATTTCATCAAAGTTGACGCCAAACACCCAGCCGTATAGCTTAAAACCAGGCACACGAAGGTAGTATGGGATATCCAAGCTGTTGAACTGTCCCCACAATCTACTGAGCGCCTTGAGCGGCAATGTAGACATGATCTGAACTGCCCACGGTCCACTAGGCCTGATTCTGTGATTCGAAGGTGGTCCATCTCCGCTATTGCGGCGCGCCCACTCATCGTCTGGTCCGGACTCGCTCACATAAGTTCTGTAGAAATGGAAGCTGCCGAGGAATGCCACACCGAGGGCAATTGGGATCGGTCGCCATACTATCTGTGTCGAGTCGAGTGCTGTGCGTAGCCGCTTGCGGAAAGGGTCCCTGCCATTCTGTGACTGGTGTTGACGTTGAGAGGCCGAGAAGTGTCTGGTGCTCGGTGCTGGCCGTCGGCGATGGAGGGCAGCACGGAAAAGAGGGGAAGTGCGCCTGAAGAGCGCGGGCGTCGACATGGTGGAGTGGACAGCAATCAATTACATAGCCATGCCAGGTATAAGAGAAGAGCGCAATAAGCGCGTAGTTGTGATGCGTGTTCCCGCTGAGAGATGTAAGTGAGGTATCTCACGGAAGTGAAGTGTCTTGCTGCTTTCAAGTTGCTTTGCTACCCCGGATGACGTTGCGGTATACTTTGCACTAGCGCGGGCGAACTGTTTCCCTGCAGCTCTCCCATGTGTCCTTCCCAATCCATAACAGCCAGCTGGTCACCTTCGTCCTCTGAAACACAACTTTTTTCGACACTCATTTGCACTCTTCGTTCAAGCGATTGATACTTTGCGCGGCCACTCTTGCACCGCAGATAATGATTCTCCAGTAAACAATAGTCTACTACGTCAACCCGACAACGTCAGCGAAACAGGATGGCTCCGCCCGAACCGCCAAACGAGATTACCATCAGAGTGAAGGTCCCGCCTGGCCATATTGCTGGCAGCAGTGCCGATGAGTTCTCGCTAGGTACAGTTTCAACGTCATCGCATATTGGGGACCTACGCCTGAAGATCCAGCAGCTTCTTCCGTCCAATCCATCTCCGGAGCGCCAGCGCTTACTCTACGCTGGAAGGGCTCTTTTCGATAACGATCAAACGCTCGCGACCGCATTGAATACGAGAAGAGACACGAGTCAGGTCGAATACGTGATACACCTACTCGTTAAGGGAGAGCAGGATGCGAATGGCGGGCATGGTGCTTCAAACAGACGGACAATCGGAACACCAGGAAGTGGCAATGGATTGGTCAGCTCTGGTTTGCCACAAGAGCAAGGAACTAGCCAATCTGGAGGTCAGCCTCGAGACAGCATGTCACCAGGTTTGCCGCCACCACCTCAGGGAGCTGGCCAAGTGCCGCACGACTTGCCACATGCGCAGCACATGGCTTTGCTTATGCAGCGACAGCAGCAGATGCGTCTCGCGCGTATGAACCAGGAGCAACAACAACGCGCTGCTGGATTTGCAGTCTCGCCATGGCACGCTGGAAGGCCAGCACCTGGAGCAGTCCCAGCTCACACGCCGAACGTAGCTCCCTTCACTAGCGGACAACTTCCCCAGCACTATGACAATACACGACCAGAGCAGCAAGTTGGCGAAAATCAAAACAATGGCGATCAATCTACCGAAGAGAATCCGACACAACAAGCCAACACAAGGCATCCTGGAGGTCAAGACTTCAGCGATTCACAACATCAAATACCTCAACAGAATCAAGAACCTCAAAGGCCGGTCAGCGGACAAGGCTTCCACGTCCAAGGCGTAGGCCCTGATGGAAACCGCTTCGAGATTCATCAACAAACAGTGAATATTCCCTTTCCCGGTCAACAGCCTCGCTTCAACATGCCTACATTGCCTGGCGTCGGTCTGCCATTCCCTATGCCAGGCATGGCGCAACAGCAACGTGCTCAGAATCAGCCGTCGCAGCCAAATGGCCCGTCCGCACTTGATAGGGCAAGGCAAAACGTAGCAGAGATGAGGCAGATGGTTGACGACATGCGCAATAACAACGATACAGAGGAAGACCGTGCTCGTACCGCGCGCTTGCAAGAGCACATTCAGGCCGTGAATAACTACATCGATCCTTTCGGAGTTTCTCGTCCGAATCCCACGTCTCGTTCAGCCTCGCCATTTCCAGCTCGGATGGCCCAAAGTATGCGGGTCTCGCCAGCGCTTGGACTTGGCGGTCTCATGGCTCCTCCAAGGGCACCGTCTGTCTCTAGACCTCTAGGCATTCCTCAAAACATAAGGCAGCAATCGTCGGACTCCAACGTGACATGCTATCTGTTGTCATCACCAGAAGGGCCTCGAGCTTTGCTTTTTTCGCCTGAGCATGGCAATTACACGGGCGCCCTCTCAAGCGGTATTTCTGCCGGTATTGGCCCGGGCATGCATCACAGACATGGAGCTCAACCTATCATGCTCGATGCTCTCAATCATCCGACACCAACTCCCACACAGCCTGCGAATAATGGCCAAGGTCAACCAAACCAAGCCGGGAATGCACCTGCTGTTGATCCTGCCGTCGCAGCTGCTCACCAGGTCGTCGAACAGCTTAACCAAGCGCAACAAGCTCAAGCTCGACCGGCCGCCGAACCCAATCCGCTCGGACCTTTGCAACCCTTCCTCGCCCACTTCTGGTTACTTCTTCGCGTCATGATTTTCGCCTATTTCGTCCTCGGCACTAACATGGGCTGGCGGCGACCAGTTGCGCTTGGCCTCATCGGTCTGGGCTTCTGGATGATTCGTGCCGGGCTCTTTGGAGAAGGCGGCGTGGCGCGCCGCTGGTGGGACGGCATCATACATGTGGAGCAAAGACCCCGACAGCAACCCCAGGCCAACGCAGAAGGCGAAGACGGTGAACCAAGAGCAGGTCACCTTCCTACGCCGGAAGAGCTCGCGCAGAGATTGATGCAGGAGCGTGAGCAGGCTCTGCAACGTGCTCCACTCCACAGAGTTAGGGAGCACCTGCGTCCTGTTGAGCGAGCCGCAGCGCTGTTCTTTGCAAGTCTATGGCCTGGCGTCGGCGAGGCGCATGTGCGCGCACGCGAGGCAGAGGAGAGGAGGCAGGCAGAGGAGGAAGTCGAGCAGAGACGGCGGGAGGAAGAGGAAAGACAGCGCGCTGCTGAAGCTGAGCAAGGTGGTGAGAAGAAGGAAGGCGAGTCTTCGACCGACGCTGCTCCTGCCGCTGGAAGTGGCGAAAAGGCTGCGACGGAGAATCCAGGTGCTGAAAGCTCCAAGGAAGATGAAAAGCAAGTGATTGGTGAGAAGGCAGGTTTGCCAGTGAGTGCGGAAGAGACAGAGCAGTGAGTACTTATCAACAAAGATCTGCTCTCAGAACATATTGTACTTCGGTCAGTGCATGGACTTTTCTCGCTTCTTCGCTCACTGCACTCTCTGTGGTGATGATCATAGCCCTCCGATGTGACAGCACGCACGATCTCATACGGCGAATTCTGAAATTGGAGGAGACTTACAATTCCTCTATGTACTGACTCGTAGATACCTTATGCCAACGAAAGTAGAAGTGATGTTGGCATAGGGCTGATCGGCCCGTAGAGACGCCGAAACACAATATCGATAATGTCATCACTATTTCCATCACCTCGATTCTTACACACTCCGACACCGCACCGGAAGACGAGTCTCGATCAGCATATGAAGCTTTCGGTTGCTTTGCTTGCCTGAGCTGTGGCGGCCTTATTTGTCTTTCTTGCCCCAGAAGGTGTTTGCACTGCATCATCGCCGGCACCAGGCGGAAGCCGTGGGCCATACCCTGAACCTTCGCGGCATCAAGAAGCCGCAAAGACGAGTACTATTGGCCGTTGAGGCGTGTTCAAATATCTTCTAAACATGCTGGTACCTGTGTCAGGAACACAAGGTCCAAATGTGTAATGCATACTACCATATCGTCATTGGTTCGGACCCTCCTGCCGCGGTCGTGATATGCATTGCTGCCGTCATTATTGGGATGAAGTGTTTGCTTTGCAGAAGCATTGATTGCGTACATCTATTCCTGCACCGCATTCCTTCTCATCTACTCGATACTTGATCGTGTCTGCCTGCCTTTGCCTCCAAGAATCGAGCGTTCGCAGCGGTTTACGCAATGTTTGAAACAACCTTCTCCCACAGAACATCAACTCCCTTACCACCAACAGTGTCGATCAAAACGGCCTTACAACTTCTCCACGACTTCGAAATCATCAACCGATTGAATCCCGATGTTAGAGGTCAAACACCAATCCAGCCTAAGAATGGCTCCCTCAAACAAGACACCGTACCAAATACCAAATCAAAGCACTCCCTCGCCATAGGACCCAAAGAGTACTACGAAGTCGAAGACGAACTCCCATTCATTCCGAAGAAACTCTGGAGCGGCGGTGTACGCTACCAGGCAGACTTTGTTCCAATGTCCGAAGGATGCGAAATCACGATCCATGCGCCTGCAGGGTTCACTTCTGTCAACAATTGGAGACTTGTTCATCAGGAGGAACGCACGATCGATTCGGCTCTGGAATATGGCGACCATGGCGTAACAGCAAATCGCGGCACGGATCAAGCGCATGGATTTGGGCAAGTCAAGAGCCGAAGCGAGTTGTATGTAACGGGCGGGCAGTGGTATGTGGAAACCACATCCGATGCGAAATGTAGCCGGACTTTTTCGGGGTTCGTGAAGGGATTTCTGAAGAATAGTCTTGGCCAGTTACAGGGAACTTTTGTCGATCGCGCAAAGGAGGCAAGTAGGGAGGCAGGAGGCCGAGCGGAGGCCAGCAGTCGAAGACCAAAGATTGGGAGGCGGAATTCAAGTAGGTTCTAAAGAATCTGAATTCGGCGGGGCACATTCACGAATGAGGCTATAACATTGCACACAAGGAAGTGTTCTCCTAGCTGTAGCATCTCAATGAGGAGGTTCTGTGTTGCAGAGCCGGCTCCGGCATGCAGCAGCCCGTTAGTTGGTGACTGATCCGAGTATTTGGATTTCACGTATATGACACCAGGGAAGAACCAGAAGATATTAATGCGAGAAGTATATTCAACGTCGACATGAATACTGTCGAGTAATGTTCTAATGCACCAGGGGTATCGAGACAGAATAATCCGGACCAAATTACAGTTGTTGTTTGGTTGTTGCGGACAAGACTGGAAAGACATTTGAAAAATCACTTCCAACTCAAATCTGACATGCACTATACTGTCAAGCGATGGGTATAATTATAGCTGCTCTCTTCATCTTATTTTGAATCAGAATACTCTGACTGCTCAGCAGTGAGGTCGATAAAAGTGAGTATCTTCACTCGTGGGCTTACCCCAACCCTAACCCTTGAGAAAAACACTCCCCGATCTTGATATCATGTGCTTGGAGCTACCAGCACATCTGCAGCCACATCAAACATGAACTGATTTTACTCTTCAGAGTACACGAAGGGACTGCTTGTCGCAAGTGGACGGCTGCTGTATACTCCGTAGACTAATCTCGAGCTACAAGACAATACAGTACTTCGGAGTTAGATTTTGATCCGGCTTTTGAAACAAGAAACTTCGACGAACGCAACGAGGCTTTTAAGAGCACGATTAGACGGTAGCCTAAGTTGTTAATTAACGTCAATACTCACGTGTGCATGTAATAGTCATCAGGTCTTACCGCGTGGTCCCGATCCTTGTCCGTTTCATCTCCGCCTATCCATGCAGCTGAGAGTGAAGATCAACGTGCATCGCTATCGCTTGAAGTGCCAGGATATCAAATAAAGTCATCATGGCCATGCTCACCGTCATGTCAAGCACAATTCAGGGGAGAAAATGGCGACGATGTCATCGGAAAGCTTCGGTGGTACTCTAAGCAATTTCTTGAAGCCGCCAGCACAATAACGCATGCGTCGATCATACCGAGTCTTGTCCGTCACAACAATGATCCTGTGTGTTCCGGAACCGAAAATTTTATTGCTGTTGCTGCAAAAGTGATTTGATCCCGGTGTTCAAAATTCAAGATTTCGATAGTCCATGGCCATGACGGTCGACAGGAAAACCAAAGTTTCTCGTAGATTGCATGGAGTATCCAAAAGACCGATAATAGTTCGTCAATTTGGAATCAAAACGGTCTCATAAGGCAAAGGGGCGTGAAGAGATGAAGGTTGAAGACGACGTGAAGACGGAGAATGCCACTATCAATCCCAGGTTGCTCACCTTGTGGTCCAAGAGCTGCTGCAGCGGTGCCAGCAACATACCAGCGAGCACCATGTCGACCTATGAGGAGAAGGAACAGCAGAGTCCATTGGGATTTGAGCCAGTAGGAAGTGTTGATGTCGCATTGCGGACTATCTCCTTGACTCCACTCGACTGGCGATGATCTTTTCCTTTGCAGCGGAGATTTTGACGTCCAACGCTGCCCGCACGCTCCAAGACCTGCTCCTGTCGATATCCAAAAGTCGGCCGAACTCGCGCACAAGCCCAAGAAACGTTGCATAGTTCACAAACTAATACGCGTCATGTGCCACTCACAGCGAAAAGTCGTGCGGTTTCTTGAGGTGGAGGTGGGCGGATTACTTGAAAGGGAGCCGGCAACACGAGAGCATGTTTGAAAATGCGCACAAGCCGGGCGTATCATGACCAAGAAATCTCGGTATTTGAACCAAGTGGTCGCAGCCTGCTTGCTAACTCATGCTGTCATAGTCTTTTGAGCATTAGGAGGTAAAGGCTTGTGCCTGAAGATCTACAATTAGCGTGCGACCAGGAATATGGTGAAACCTGCAGCTGCAGCTGTCATCGCACAGATGGGGGAGGCCGACGCTTGTCTTTCACCTTTTCCTTGCTCGACATCTTTACCTTACGGAACTTGGCCACTGCACTGTTCCTTAGCTGAAGAGAGAGTCATGTAGACTCCAGTATAGTCACATGAACCCGTGGATACGGTTCCTGCGACTGCCAGCACTTACAACATTGCCATGTTTCTCAGACTTCGGTGTCGATGAGATGAGAACAGTGTCGTCTCCCAAGCCGTACTCTACGATATGGTTGATGTCGACCTTACATCTTGAATCATGGAGGCAAACAGGGTGACCGACGATCAGTATCTTCAAGGGACACCACATGCTCGGGCGGCTCCAGAGAGAACACCTGCCAAAGTGGATCCTACTGAGCTCAGTGGATACTGACCACTATGGTGGGTGCTCCTACCAACTACCAATTACCATCGCGCTGCATTTCAATCCATTGAGATCTTCTGCTCGAGTAAGATGCTGCAAATCTCTCACGTATTACAAGGTTCAGTGACTGGCAGCTTGAGCATGCAAGAGCTTCAACATGAGCAACTTCCTATATGACCAACAATGCAAGATTCCGGCGTACGGATGAAGGCGGGAGAGGAGCTGTCAAGGAGAATGGATGAAGACCCTCTGAAGGAACCCGTTGTCCACTCCCTCAGCTGGACCTGACGTCGGGGAATGTCGATCATTCTTCAATAAGCTCCACAAACGCTGCTAGCCATATATCCATCAGGCATAGTAGTGAAGCTCATCACGGACAGGTGAGATGGTGACTGGAGCAAGGACACCGCTACCCACTTCGCTCCTCCAACCCGAAGATCCGCGCATGGCAACGACTGGCTGGAGTCTCTCAAAACGATGCTATTGGAGCAACGGTCGACCGGTTTGACGATCACAAGGAGTTGCTGTCCTTGCACTGCTGTAGCCATGTCTCCTGGAATGGGCAGTTGGTGGTAGACTGGCCTGAGATGAGGTTTGACTCGACTTCTTCGGAGGGGTGCTGGACCAGGCTCAGGCAAGGCTGTCTGCATATATCTACTACTTCCTCCCAGCAGGGCAAGTGAGTCTCTTTCTTCACACCACACTGCACAACAACGCCAAACCCACACTCTTTCTCTCGTTTTTACCAACTTTATCACTCTCTTTAATAACACCAACAATCTTCACATAATGCAGTACGCTCTCGTCACCCTTGCCTTGACGGCATCCACTCTTGCTCTCCCGACCAAGAGGGCTGTTCTTGACGGAACTCTCGATTCAGTCACTGGCACAGCTGGTGAAGTTGTCGGAACCGCAACCGGCGCTACCTCTGGCCTCGGCCTCGGCAAGCGTCAGTCTGGCGTCGTTGACTCGCTTCCTTTGGTCAAGGACTTGAAGGTTGACGAGATCACTCAAGATCTTCCTCTCGTCGGACGCCGCCAGAACGATGTTCTGACCCCGGTGGTCGACACAGCCGGTGGTGTCGTTGGCACCGCTACCGGTGCTGTGGGTTCCACCGGCCTTACTGACGGCCTCCTCAAGCGCCAGGAGGGCCTCACCGAGTCGCTTCCCATCGTTAACGACCTGAAGGTCGATGAGATCACCTCTGGCCTCCCCGTCGTCGGGCGCCGCCAGGAGTCCACCGAGGGCCTGGTCGGTGGTGTTACGAAGAACCTTGGCGTTGACGGACTTACGGGTGGCCTCAAGGGCCTTCCTGTCGTTGGCAAGCGCGGTCTCGATGCCTCCAACGCTGTGGACGATGTCTCCGGCACTGTTGGCAACTTGAAGGTCGGCGAGACCCTCGGAAACACAGTTTCTGGCCTCGATCTCCCCACCACTGTCGGCAGCGCAACGGATGCCACCCAGAACCTCCGCGCCGACAAGACCGTGGATGACTTGAACGTCGTCAAGCGTGGTGTCGTTGACGAAACCGTTGGTGACCTCAAGGCCGGCGAGACTGTTAGCTCTGCCACTTCCACTGTTGGTGATCTGACTGGTTCCGTCAACAAGGCAGTTGAGCGCGACCTCGGCCTCGATGGCGTCACGGGCACCGCAACTGATGTTGTTGGAAGCGTCACTGGCACCGCTGGCAACGTTCTCAAGCGTGGCACCGTCGGCGACAACGTGGGAGGTATCACGGACAAGGTCAATGTCGACAAGACCGTTCAGGGCGCAACTGGCACTGTCGGCAGCGCAACCGATGCCGTCAAGGGCCTTAACCTCAAGCGTGACCTTGATCTCGGCGCCCTCGTCTCCTCCATCTCTTCCGAGCAGCTCGACGACATCCTCTCCAAGGTCGACGTTGATGGCCTCCTTGAGGATCTGACCGACATCCTCTCCAACGTAGACATCTCCGGCATTCTCTCCTCTCTCACCGACGAGCAGCTGTCCACCATCACCGACGGCCTCGGCCTCGGCAGCCTCCTTTAAATTACATGACCAGTAATTGCAAACAACATTCTTGAAGATTAGCGAAAAATCTGAGCATTCAGATCCACAGTCAGCCTGCACAACCGTGACGCGCACATCGCTCCGCGCAGGATACAATACAACATTTCCTATGCCGCTTTCTTAGCAACAAGACACTTCTTGTCTACGACACCGATGCATCGGCATCTTATTTCCAGGGGAGGAGGACGCCAGGCAAGCCTTCCGGCAGCTTCCGGCTAGTCGCCGCCAGCTTTCACGTACTTTCATGTAATTTACAAATTTCAAGTTTCTATTATCAGATCTATCATCTTATTTTCCAATCTGTGTCGCGGTTGCTTGTAGGTCTCTCGGAAGTAGAATAAGATTTTGACGCTACATGGACGAAGGCACTAGCACGGTGAGAGCGGAGATACAACCGTCGGAGTAATCATCGATCGCGGCGGGGCTTTCCGCTTTTTGGTGCACGCGTCACCAAATAGTGGAAATTCACGCTGATTATCCAGTATATCTAGTTCAAATCACCTCGTCGTCGCTTTTATATTGGTATAGCCAAATTAAGGTGTTATTTATTATCGTTTATAATTACTATAGAGTTATCCGCCGTGCCTACGAGCATCTCGAGGCCTCGTCGTACCCCTAAACTAACGCGTCGATTATCGCCCTCGCCGGAGGCATCTCAACCAGTTCGAGCACTACTAAGGAGGCCTTCAAAGTAGTAGGAGGTAGTTTAGAAGGATAAGGACATCTTAAAGGCGTTAAAGTAGGCTACTAGCTACGTACGCGCGCGCGTACGCAAACCTATACGTCGATCGTTAGTAAAGACTAAATTAATACTACGCTATGCCTCGCCGGAGGTTATTAAAGAGGCTCTAGTATCACCCTTACTACCTAAGCCGTACCTATATTATACTCTATAGAGCGTAGTCTACTAAAAGGAGCTAATCTACGAGGCTAGCCGCTAGTTTAATACTACGCATCCTTAAGTAGCGATCGATCTATTTAACTAATAGCTAGAGGCCTTCCTTTAAGAGCGCGATTATCGCTATAAGCGTACTCGCGTTACTACTAGCTATAGGAACCGCGCTAAGAGTAACTAGATACCTAGTAATCTTAACGATTATAAGGCCCTTATAGAGCGTTTAAAGGCGTAGTACGACGAGAAGCGTAAGGAGCTTACGGTTAAGGTAACGGCGGTAGTTAAGACTACTACTATCGCCTTATAACCGACCCCTCGTTAAAGGAACATAGCTACTAGCCGTTAGTTAGATATACTACCCTCGGAGCGTATAAATTAAGTCGAAGCAGGTAATACTATAGGCCTATTAACGGCGAAGTAGTCGTATAAATCGAAGGCATACCGTAGCTATAGTAGCCTCTACTTCTACGCCGCGCGCGACGATCCTTCCTTCTACCTACCTATCTATCCTAGAGTATTAACTACGTAGGCGGAGGCGATAATCGACGGCAAACTTACGGTAGATAAGCCGTCGTCGTTAATATAGCAGTAGATATAGATATAAAAGGACCGTAATAAGGGCTCTAAGAAGGGCCGTTAAATAGAGCGCTAGTAGTAGTAGTATAGCCCTATTAATATCCACTTTAACGTAGGTATTAGTAGCCTCGGAGGCGTTAAATAAGCGCCTACTTCGAGCCCTATTAGGCTATCGTCGTTAGATCGCTCGTCGCGCGAGTAGATAGAGGAGTTCTTCGAGTAGTATAAGGATTAAAGGGCGTAGTACGGCGAGGCCTCTATATTAGATCGAGTAAAGGGGTTATTAATTATTAATAGCGATAATCTTAAATTAATAGGAGCGGCGACTATTAAGGAATAGAGGGTAGTAGGCCTACTAGGAGGCTATTAAAAGAGGCTTAAGAAGGTAGCTAAGCTATAGTTACTAGCTAGCTAAGTAGCGGGACTAGCCGTATTATTATAGTTTTAGGTATTTATCTACTATCCCTCTACCTTTTTAATATTTAGTTTATAAGGTTCTTATAATTAGTTCGATCTATTATTAGTTTTAATATCGCTTAAATTAATTTATTAGTTATTAAATAGTAGGTTAGAGACGTCGTTTACTAGTAGTACCTCCGCTACTTTAATCCGCGCGAGTCGCCTATTACTAAGACTACGAGAGCTAATTAGAACGCGGAGCGTACGGAGGTCGTAAATATAAACGAATTTTTACTAAAATAGCTAAGGGATTCATATAATAACTACTTAACGAATTAATTAATATATATAATAGGAATTATAGCGCTATCGACGAGTATTTAAATAAATAAAAAATTATCTAAATCCGTTAATTAGTTGTAGCGTAGGACTACGATAAAGTAACCGGCTTAGTTTAGCTAAATAAGCCTTATAAGAGCCTTATAAACATTAACTTCTTACTCCTTAACTATATAACTACTCTTTTTAAACTAACTAACTATACTACCTACTCCTATAGCCTTAATAGTATACCTTATAAACGCTCCGAAGTCTCGAAATATCGCCGCCTCGTCGATATACCTCCGTACCTACGCCTTTAGTATATTAAACGACTACTCGATTAGATTAAAGTCTAGTAAATAAGGAGGTAGATACTCGAGTTTAACGCTACTATTAGTATAGAGGCTTTTAATCCTATCGCTATAATAGATAGTAGTATTATCTATAATAAGGATATAGCCGGGTAGTAGCTAAGGTAATAGCCTATCTTTAAGCTACTCCTTAAAGGCCTCTATTATTACTACGCCGTCGATTATTAAGGGATTAGGAAGATAGCTATCTATCGTTATTATAGGTAATACGCTCTATCGTCTACTTCGAGATAGATAGGCCTTATCGTGACATAGTAGGCTAATAGGACTCTAACTACGCTTCCTATCGCCTATTCGAGGTATATAGGTACTCTCGTCGATAAATACTAGCCTATCTATAGGCTAGTATACCCTCCTTACGCGCTAGTTAGCTCGGAGGTCTTCGTTACGCTAGAGTATAGCCTTCTTAGCTACCTTACTTAACTAATTAAGGCTCTTAAGATGCTTACTAATCGCTAACTCCGTAATAGTAACCCTAAAGCGATCGAATAGGAAGTAGGCGACCTTATCTAGGTACGCCGTCGGCCTATCTTCGAGGTATAGTAGTAGGACCTACGTAGCATTATTAATATAAGGCACCTTAACGAATATATATAGCTTACGACTTACCTTATCTTATTTAGCCGTTAGTAACGATAGCCTACTACGCTTACGTAATGTAGGCGGATATAGCTCCCTAAATACCTTTAAATTACGCTTCTAACGCCTCGTAACGACTATACTAGTATTAAACTACTTAGTAATCGCTATAGTAGTTACCTTCTAGTTAAGTATAAGGTCCTTTAGTAAAAGCGTATTATAGGGCTAGAGCGTAGGCCTTATCGCGACGACGGAGTTACTAAAACACCTCTAATCTAGCTATACTATAAAAAAGCGACGATACGATTTAAGGAACGTTTTAAACGACGTTAATACTAGATATTTAATATAATAAGCGCGATTTTCCGTGTTTTAGTAACGCGTATACTAAAAAGCGGAAAGCCCCGCCGCGATCGATAATTACTCCGACGGTTGTATTATAGTATAATGCTTTGCAATATGGCTGCCCCTATAGGTCCGCTACGAGAACGCCCTAAATTTTAGCTTACTTCGAGTAAATCGGGTATATCTCCTCCCTAAGATAGAATTATCTCCTAATTCAAACGGGAAGATACTCGTAAGGTATAGAGCTTTCGGGAGAAGCTAAAATCAAGTTATATAACGTAATTTCGAATAGAATCACGTGATATCACGTGATTACCTACGATATAATGCTATAGTCCTACCTTATAAGTATATTCATTCGATACCTCTAGGCTACGTAAGTGCCATCCTAGAATATTAGAGTCGTACGAGACAAATAGAGCTAGATATCTCGGATTTGCTCGAAGCCAGCCAGAGTCTAGTGCATTTTCTGCTGGCTTCGCAGCGGACCCACAGGGGCAGCCATATTGCAAAAGGTTGTATCATCAGTTTGTCAAATGGCGAGAATGCATGTGGAGAAGCCATCATCTGTTTTTTGATACTCTCGATGGTAGGGTATACATTCTGATGCTCTAGGGTCGAGCATACTAACATAGAGAGACTGGAGATACTCTCATCTGCTTTTAATTCTCTCAGTGGCATAATGACAATATTGATGATATAGAAATAAGGATACTAGCACGGCGAGAGCTCGTCAAGCTCTCGATGGCATGGAGTGGATACTGATGCTATATGCGTGAGGGTACCAGCACTGCGAACATCGAGATACTCTCGTTCGTTTCTCAAGGCTCTCAACGGCAGGGCATAAATCCTGGCGCTACATGCGCGAAAACAATAGCACGGCGAGGACGGAGAGACTGTCATTCGTTTATCAACGCTCTCAGTGGTAGAGCATAGATTCTGACGCGATATGCATGAAGGTACTAGCCTTGTGGGAATGGAGATACTGTCGCTCATTCGTCAAATCTCTCAATGGGAGAGCATCAACTTCGGTATTCTATGTTCGATGGTACTAACACGCAGAGAATGGAGATATTACTACGCAATCATCTTTATCTCAATGGCATAGCAAAAGCTCCGCGCTCTAGGTACTAAGGTATTAGCACAGAGCTTTGTTCAAAGACCTCGTGTAATGAAGTTCCAGTGCTCCTGCTTGTCTGGGTTGTATTCATTTGGTGGCGTGGAACTGGTCCATCTCCTCCATCACCGCTTGGTATTTGTCGCCGGTAATACTAAGGGACTTCAACTTGCTGGATGCATCGTGAATCACAATGGCAGGCTATACAGTATGTCAGTAAAGCTGGTCAGTCTCGGCTGCTGGGTCAAGTGTCTTTACCTCGTCGTCCTCAACTGGATCAAGCTCGGCATCGGGCACATCGGCTTCATTGTTCCCACTAAGCGTCAAGTCAGTATTTGTAACCTCTACTGAGCAAAGAAGCCACTTACCCTGGTGCTTCTTCTGTGGAGGGTTCTTCCGAGTCCCGTGACGTCTTTTTGGCATGCATGGCCTTGAGGATACGAGGATAGATTCTCGTCGCTTGGTTCTTACGCTCCTTTAGGAGGGTCTTCTCCAATTTGTCTGCCACATCCTTGCCGAGCGCGCCATAGTTGGTGTATGGCGTGACACGGAGGTTGGCCTCTAGCTGGCCGGACTGCCTACTGAAGCTGAAGCGCTGTACGCAAGGAGTCAAAGGATATATAGCATATGGCTCTCACTCCCTACAGCCAGAGATCCATTTGACGATCAAGTCCGATATAGTCTCATTGCCACACACCTCGTACTCTTACCTCGAGCTTTCTCACTTCCCTGCGCCAAAAAATGCCACAGCAGAGCAGTAGCAGCGCAACAAAGACGAGCACAGCTTATTCCCTATAGTGTCTTTCTTCCTGGTATGTACGCTTTTACTTATGCAAATACCTACGAGCCTATTGATATCTCGAAGATCGACCTCTAGAGAACCTAACAAGTGATGATCAAGAATTATGATTGCAGCTTAATTTGCTTACCCTCCTCTTGTATAGGCACCTACCCAAGCACCTACCGACGCACTCGTACATACACTACATATCGACCACCGGAGCACCAATACACCATATCTCTCCTAGGCCACACACGCACTACTCACGAACCTACCGACGCACCCGAATATGCACTATATATCGACCATCGGAGCATCAATACACCATGTTGCTCCTGGATCACACAGGCACTTGCTTACGCTTCTACCGACGCATCCAGAAATACACTATGGATCGATAATCGGAGCATCAATACGCCATGTCGCTCCTAGATCATATAAGCACTTACTCACGCACCTACCAATGCACCCGCTCACAGACGCTGTCATCGACTTCCAGAGAAGAAATACACCATGGGGATCGCAAAAGCTCAAAGGCAGCACCTCCCGGATCAATCTGTTGACGGCTCGGATGATCCTGCACCTGGCCCACCAAGGGTGGATTCTCAAATAACGACAATTTGGTGATCGCCTCATACTCCGACCAGGTCACCCTGCTCGAGGCCCTTTTTTGTGGACGTCGCAGATGGCATCCGAGTCAAGACCATCGATGGATCGAAGGGCTCAGAGACCCCGGTCGTCATTATAGATTGCAAGACGCTGGGTGCAGCTACCGAGGAGGGGATAGGCTTCCTCGGCGAGTACCAACGTCGCTTCAATGTCGCGATGTCGAGGGCCTAGGTCGGGCGGATTCCTGTTTGCCACAACGGCATGACCAAGATGATCAAGGGAAAGCCGATGAATTCGGGAGCCTGGAATGAATTCTTCGAGCAGGCCGATGCAGCCGACGACGTTCTGGACAGCCACAGTTTGGACGGCAAGATCTCCTTCACGACATTAGAGGCCCGGTTCAAGATGTGCGCCGCACATACAGGGCAGCAGTGCAGCAAGACGCCGTCCACCATGCCAATGTCTCGCGTGACAAAAGCGAGGAAGCGGCGGTGAAGAAGGTCGCTGTGTCTTCAAGGAGACACGGCATCATGACCTTCATTGAGACAACGGGAGGGACGGAGGAGTAGGCGTCGAAGTTTTTGCAGGCATCTAATGGAGATTTTCATGTGGCTATCGATGCGCATCATTCACAGCATGGAAGCAATTTGATAGTGGAGAGATAGCATTCTCATTAATCTACCAGAGCGGATAATACTACCGCGTGCGATACTTTCCAGCACCGAGAGATCTTAGTGACAGGAACGCCTCTCTGTGGACCCTTAGCTGTTTGAGTAAAACGAAGATGATAGGAGCCTCAAAGATGATCAACGGGCGGAGATACCACTGCTGATTTGCAACGCATATCTGCGGAACCATAGCTATTTGAGTGTGACAGAATTGATGGTAGAAGCCTCAACGATCCGGAGAGACCATTGTTGATTTGCAACTCCTCTCTGTGGAACCATCGTTATGTGGGTGTATATGAGAGTGATGATAGCAGCCCGAGTCATCTTCAAGGGGGCGGAGATACAATATTAGTTCGCAATGCCTCTCTGTGTAATCATCCCTATGTGAGTATAACAGGGGTGATGATAGGAGCCTCAACGATGTTCAACGGGGCGGAGATACCATGATCGATTTGAAACACCACTCTGTGGTACCATGGCTATATGGGTATAATAGAGGGGATGGTGGGAGTCTCAACGAACCCTCACGGGACGGAGACACTATTCCATTTCGAAAAATCACTTCTCAAAGCGTGATATAAAACAAGAGAAATTACCCAAATTTGACACTTTCAAGCCCACCAAACCACCTCAAGAAGGCTTCGGCTTGCTAGCCATAGGAATAGGCGGCGGCGCACCTCCCCCTTCCCCTCCTGGTCCATCACTTCCCTGCAAAGTACTCTTCTTCGGCGGCGGAGGTGGCGCAGGCTTCTTCTTCGCCGCCGCAGCCGCGCCCGCACCTACACCCCCGGATGGAGGCGGAATCACACCCGTCTGCTGCGTTGGCGGATATGACGGAGATGCGGGTTGCTGTCGTTGCTGCTGCCATGAGGGTACAGCCGGAGGGTGGGGTTGTCCAGCTGGTGCTGGGGAAGATGACCCAGTGCCGAGGCGGGAGAAGCGCTGTTGTAGTTCGTTCAACTGGCTGGGGTGGCCTTGCGTGGTTGAGGGTGTTTCTGTGCTGTTGTTGCTGCCATTGTCAATTCCGAAGCCGGGGACTGAGACGCCTGCTTGACCTAGGCGGTTGACTGCATGTTGGTTCAGGGAGGAAGAGGGTGGTCTCGGGGCGTTGGGTTGGGTTGCTTCTCCGTAGGTGGGAGGTGGAGGAGGCGTGAATTCGTCTGGGTATTCATTCTGTCGAGGCGGCAGGACGGGTGGTGGTCTTCCGCTTGTTGTGCGTGTTGGAGGCGGCGGTCCTGGTGCTGCTGTCACCGGAGAAGGCGCCTGTGCCCGGCCTGGCAGAGCTGGAGGTGGTCTTCCTCTTGCAGGTGGAGCTGGACCTGGACTTGATGTACCCGGGCTATTTCTCCTCAAAGGAGGCGGTGGTAGATTATCCGTCCTCAAGCCTGAAGTGTTCATACGGTATGGTCCGGGTGGTGGTTTGGCCTCTTCCTCTTGTTCTGCCTGTTGTTGCTGTGTCTGGTATCTGGGTGCAGGCACTGGACCGCCCAGTCCGCCTCCACCTCCTACACTTCCACCTCCAACACTTCCCCCACCCGTCGAAGGCCCCGCGGTAATAGCCCGATTCGGCGATGGCGAGGCACCAGCGTTCGCACCATAGTACGCAGAATGTTTAGGCGGAGGACCAAAAGAAGAAGCTAGACAATCCGTCAGCACTTGCAAGCCGGCCTTGTAGTCAATCAAGGTAACAACTCACGATCCTGCAATGAAGCCAGCGGTCTAGATTGATGATTGCGCGCCTCCTCATATGCGTCCGGTTTCTTCTGGCCGGTGGCCATGCCTTTCAAATCCGACTTCCACGTCTTGCGCGAGATGGACGGGTCGCCCGGAGGGTGCCAGCCGCCTTTGGCTAGGCCTTTGAATTTGTCCATGGTCGTATCGTTATTTGTGATTTGTCCCGTGAAGAAGGAGAATGAGAAGAGGGAGTGCCTTTCTAAGGGGAACACATTTAGTGAGCGCCTACCACCTCCGGCCCATAATGAGGGTTCACTGCTGCGCCCTCTGCTCCGTGGTGGGTGGGTGAAGTTAGCAGGCGATGACGTTGCCCCTCCTCGGTTGCGGAATTTGCCCTTCCATAAACTCAATCGTCTCGCAATTGAATAAACAACGATCGATATGTGGACAACAGGTCAAATAATGTAATCTTAGGTAACTTGCAAACATTGAATGCTCAAAATGACCATTCTCGGCATATGGAACTCACGTAGACACAGTGAATATGTAACAAAAAAGTAGCCAACATGAAATTGGAAATGTTCACTGTAAAAGCATTGCTAACGAAGCTCTTGCAGCACATATACCTCGGTGATATTTCAAACCAAGTCCCAAACGAAGGTGTCTAGTGTCCAAGAGTCCGACGGGGTTCTCAAAGAGTGTACCCAAGTATCCAAAAGTCCAATATCCCAAAGCGCAGAAAATTACCAAAAACCAAAGAACCCATCTCCCCTCCTTTCCATCCATCCAAAACCCCAAACCCGACAATCCAAAACAACGTTACCAAAACCGCACCATCCAACCCCCTCCAAAACAACCCTCCCCTCCCCTCAACCCAACCCTTCCCTCCCTCCCTCCCCCCTCCTCATCCCCATAGACCTCCACCTCCCATCCCTCCTCACCTGCTCCAAACCCTCCCTCTCCCTCACCTGCTCCAAAAGCTCCCTCTCCTTCAACTCCACCTCTTCCTTCATGCTCTCACTCCACTCATGACTTCCCTGCCTCGGCATCCCGAGCACTCTTCCATCCCAACCCACGAACCTTCCAAAAGCATCTCGTCCCGCCACACTCTGCGCCAAACTATCACGGATCCACTGCGCTGTGACGGCGAGGTCGAGTCGTTCTTTAAGGTCTTGGTCGTGTGTTGTTGTGGGCTGGACGGCACCGCCGGTGGCATTAATCCTGTCCGAATCTGAAGTGGGATCGGGAATAGAAGCATCAACAGGCAGCGGCGTGAGCAGAGATCTCCCTCCCTCGGAGCGATTCTGCAACTGAACGTTGTGTTGGGGGTAAGGGAAGGGGCAGAAAGGGCTTCCTCTATCCGTCGGCATCGAGGGAACGTCGTAGAGATGCCCCGAGACTGTTGGACGGAGGGGCGGTGTTGGTGGAGCTACGAAGTCTCGAACCAGTGGGGATTGCTGTTGTTGGGAGGTTCTGGCGATCTTCGCAACTGTTGCTTCTTCTTCCTCGGGCTCGGGGGAGTATTGAGGTGGTGAGAGTTGGAGGTGCGGGTTGCGTGGTCTTTTGCCTAGGTGGGGTGTTTGAATCGGAGCTGAACCTGCGGAGAGAAGAAGAGTAGGGAGGTTAGCTGGGTGAAATTTTCTTTTGGTCTTTCATTTCGCGAATAGAGCGTCGAAAGGCAGCTCTAACGTCGGTCAGGATCGAGTTCAGAACTGCTGATTAGCCATTGAACTTGAATTGGGCATTCGAGCAGTGTAGATGAACGACATCCCACTCGCCCAGCACTTCAACATCAACAGTAAACACGAAGCGCCATCACATCACGAAGTGAGGAAAACAGACATATAACGATGATAGTAATAACAGGGTAAAGGGTGTATATGGTGGAAGAAAGGTGATTACTACGAAAAAGCGACCCCGGATCCAGGGAGAAAAACATCCGTGTAAGTGTATCCCATGGAAGAAGCGGCTTGCCAAAGATTCCTGGCCGAAAAGCGGCAGCGGCCCAAGAGTAAGCATCGTAATTCCAGGCCGAAATCCATGCCGTAAGATCCTGGTCATTGCCTTCATGTCCTTGCTCGTGTCCTTTCCGTTCGCGGTGAATCTCGACAAGCGCAAGAAAATCGTCGCAAGACCAGGTCGGAATGGCGAGAACTCGACAAAGGGGTATCGGAAGTGTTGAATACGGGGTTGTGTAAAGCCGTGAAAATCATCATGGACGGCGTTGACGTGCAAAATGCATACTTGATGCTGTAAAGGGTCGTGGGGTGGGGGTATTTGGGGGATAAGTGATGATGTTGATGGATGTGCGTACGAGGGGATGTATCGTGGTGCACGGTGCGGTCGTCGCGGGCAAATGCGTGCGGCTGGGGGTTTCCAAGCAAGAACTCGAAAAGAGACTTGCAAGGGGTTCATGCGGAGCCCCGAATTGCACGTGGTAGCGTTGACGATGCGACCTTGGTGGGGATGATGTTTGCTTGGGGAAGCGAATCTCCGTCGTGGCTCGTATTCATATGGCGGAAATGCCTAGATTGCCAGGACTGGAGATGGTATCTCAAATTTGCTTGAGCACTTAAGACATGGCATTGCCGGTGGCAGCTTTGCTATAAGTCAGTAAAAATGTTCGGATATTGATGCAAATAGGGCGCCATCATCAAGGTAGAGCACAATGGATGTCACAGTAGAGAAGTGGGCCAACTCTGACGACACGACACGTGATATCCTTGACAAAGCTTCGTCAAAACTTACCAGACTGACGCTTAATCTGGTCGCGTGCCCAGCGAGCAGTGTCCTGAGTACGGGAAGAGAAGTCCTTTGAGGAGCGAGTGTCGCGGGCCATCTGAGTGAGCCAGTCGGCGCGGAAGAGGTTGGCAAACTCGCCGTTAGGGAAGGCCTCGGAGATGTCGCTGTGAAACGTGTTAGCAGAGAACCAATTTTCAGGATGACATGTGCAAGCAAACTCACCCAACAACGCCCATGCTGGAGCGAAGAAGACCCTCAGTGCGGTTAGGGTCCTGGTAGACCTGAGAGAGGAGCTGGAACATAGACTCGACGTAAGGCTGAAGAAGCTGCACCTTGTTTCCAGCACGCATGGCGATGATGACACCGTCCCAGGCATCCATAATACCCTCGCGGAGCGAAACAATATAGTCAAGCATCTCAAAGTTGGTCTCCTCCTGGGCGGAGATACCAGCAGCCTGCTGAAGGACCTGGCCGACGACGGAGAGGTAAGTCTCGAAAGCACCACCAATAGCCTGAGCAATGTCACCAAAGCACTGCAGGATGGCGGGCTTGAATTGGTTGCCGAGAAGGTTGCTGCGCAGGTTGTTGAGGAGGGAGTTCATGAATTGGTCGCAGAAAGGCTGGACCTTCTCCTCAAGACCACGGCTGATATCACTGACGAGGCCGATAGCGACGGAGCAGATGGCCGGCTCCTCCTGGTTGTTGAGAGCGCTCAGCAGGAAGGGAACGAAAGCCTGCATGTACTTCTCGAAGTCGGCCTCGAGAACGTTGGCCAATGCGCTGATGGCACCAAGAACAGTGTCGGGGACAGAGCTCTTGGCAGGAAGAGACTGCAGGAGGGAGAGCAAGAGCTGCATGATACGGTCGGCAAGGGGAGCGATCTCCTTCTCGAGACGCTGGATGATGGTGAGGATGACGGAAGTAAGGGAGGTCTGAATCTCCTCGAGGGTGAGGCGGTCTTCAACCGAGACAACTTGCTGCTGCATGGGAATAGTCTTCTCGAGACGCTCGATGACGACATCACTGAGGCCAGCAACAAGGTGGACAGAGTCATTGGCGGCGTTGGTGATGAAGGCGTTAAGGACCTCGTAGGCAGCGGTGCGCAGCTGGTTGTCCTGGGTGGACTCAGTGACCTGGAGAAGGTGACCAGCGCTTGCCTGCCAGTGCTGGGAGAGGGCGTTGGTCTCGCAACCAGGCTCACCAGCGAAGCGGTCTGCCAAGTTCATGAGAGCCCAGCAGCAGCTGCTGGCCATCTTGGGGTGAGATCCGAGACCGCCGAAGAGCGCAGTGATGAGCTTGGTGAGGTTCTCCTCGTCGATAGACTCGTAAGAAGCCTCGCAAACACGGCCGAGGGCGAAAGCAACGGAGTCCTTGACCTGGACGACCTGGTCGTTCATCATCTCGATGAGGACAGGCAGAGCCTGCTTGACGAGAGGGTCAAGAGTACCCTCATCAGGACCCTCCATCATAGCACCGAAAGCAGAGACGGCAGCATCACGGTAGTGCCAGTCCTCAGCGCGAAGGTGCTTCTCGACGAAGCTGAGAATTGGCGGGACGACCTGGCTGCCGACAGCCTGAGACCAAAGCTGCACACACTGGTAGGCGGCGCGGGAAACGTTGTACTCTTCATCAGTGGCGTCCTCGTCCTGCTTGGCCATGAGCTCGAGCAGAACCGGGACAACCTCCATAGTCGCCACACGGGCGAAGTTGAAGTAAGGCCTGAGCTCGGTAGAGCCCTCCTGCTCGGCCTGGCTGTTGTCGTCTTCGATGCTGATTTCCTCCTCGCAGACAGTACACCAGAACTCGACGGCAAGCTTGGCGACGTCCTCCTCGTCGCTCTTCATGCCCTGGATGGTGAGGCCGAACAGGGCCTTCTCCATGTAAAATCTCATCTTCTCGTAGTAAAGACCCATGATGCGGTTCAGACAGCCGTAAGCGCCCTCCTGGATGCGCGACTCGCTGGCCTGGGTGGCCTCGCAGACGACCTGCATGATGTAGTTGCGCTCGCCCTCGTTCTCAAAGTTGGTACGGACGAATTCGAGTGAGTCACCGAGAGCGGTGATGGCGGCGACACGGATCTCATTGTTGGGCTCCTCCTTGCGTGCACCCTGGACGACAGCAGTGAGGATGGCGTTGCTGTGCTGAGCGAGGGCGTCTCTGAGTTCGGAGTCGTCGGTCTCGCAAACGTAACCAATGGTCTGAAGGCTGCTCCTCTTGGTCGAGTCTTTGCCATTTCCGACGTTCTCAACCAAAGTCGGCATGAGCTCTGGCCACTGGTCGTGAGGCAGCTCGATGGCAGCGATGGCGGCGATGAATTGTGCCGCAGAGTTCCCAGCTCTTGTGTCCTCGCTTTGAAGTGTCTGAAGGGCGAATCCCTTGACGTCCGTCTTGATTTGCGGAGTAATCCCCTGAAGCCATCTGGTCTGCACCTCGCGCAGGCGGGTGAAGTCACGAGCGGAGAAGGAGTTCTTGAGGGCAAGACCGGCTGCTATGCGGACTTGTGACTCGGCACTCTCGTTTGCAAGCTCGCGGGAAAGGGTGGTGAGGTAGCCTTGCTGTGAGGGGATGACATGTTAGCATTGCTATTCATTTTTTCTGGTGATCTGTTATCACTTACAAAGTCTGCCTCGGCGGCCTGTGCAAGTTGCTGCTCGGCGGCGGAACGAATCTGGGTGTCTGTATCACTTGCGTCAGTGTCTTGTCACTTCACTGATGGGAATATCAGTCTCCTGAGATGTAACTCACCGGCGGAGAGCGTCCCCGCGAGGACCTGGTTGACATCCATGTTGGGCGAGAAAGCGGATCGGTCAAGTCAAATTATAAGGCTGAATAAAAGCGCAGCACCATACGCCGCCGAAAGGAGTGAGGTGGGTAGTGGCGGTGGATGTGGTAATGGTGGGCGTAAAGATGGGAAGAGGTGAAGTCCTAGCTGGGTATTGCAGCAGTAGCGTGGACTGTCACCGAGACAGAAAAAGATGTATGTGCCGAGAAGTCGGGAGGGAGAGAGAGGTGAGTGGTGAAGTGCGGTAGTGAGCAGTAGTGAGGTCTTGGGTGTAAGGTTCAAGGCCTTGCAGCAGGGCGAAGTGCAAGTGTGCTTGGTTGTTCGCTGACGCAGAAACGCAGGGTCCACTCAGGAAGGAGAGAAGAAGTGGAAGCTTTGGGGGGGTATTTGCCCAAAGAGAGTTCC
>MSJI02000206.1:0-19329 GCA_001931905.2 Cladosporium sp. IMV 00045
GGGGGAGAACTTGGTGTTGGATAATTTTCATCCTCTTCTTTTCCTTTCTTTTCCCTCTTGGATTCAAAATTATTTCGTGACTATCTTAAGGACAGGATCGGGTATTGGTTTTATCATATACAAAATTTCTGTTTCGGATTTTTCTCATTTTCTTCTCATGTCCCGGTAGTCAATGGCTTGGGTAGTGATCAAGGGAATGCCAGAACATGAAGGGCAAACATTTTTCGGAGTGACGCAGTTGGCAGAAGGGCGTCACCATGCATGGCGTTCCTGCCTTCTTCCACCAAGAACCGACCTCGTGTCTTGGGCGATTTTCACTTCCGAAAACATTCTCGGGGAGATGAGAAGTGGATGTTCTGTTGTGGTTGATTACCTTATTCTTCAAAATGCATGGAGGATTATTGATGATTACACTTCTGATAACAAGGTCTGATATTACGTTTTCGGCTTCTAGTAAATTTGAGCGATAATGAAAGTGGTATTCCATTGATGTTTCCACTCTCATGTCCACACCATCTTGGAAAGAAGAGACAGTCCCACCAAGCGCGCTCACGCCCGCAAACCAAAGCTCTCTCCATCTCCACACTCCACTTCACTCCTCTCCCCACCAAGCCCTTCATCATCATTGATAGACACGATAAGCTTCTCAATCAAGCAGGTCACATCCGCCAAGCCCGTCCGCTCATTCTCCAAGAGCCTGCTATGCTGCATGAGGAATGTCGTACTGGCTCAATTTATGCAGCTATCATTCTGCTCTTGCCATTCGATTGCGGAACATTTACCTCGGGACCACGCGTGCGCGGCATTGACCTCACTACTTGCATACCCTGTCGGTTGGGTATATATATTAAGGATCATGGAAGACGCTCCGGGTTTTCTGACTACCTCACGGCGGTTTGTCGCTGAGGATTGATATTCTGGAAATGTTTGTTAAGAGTGCTCCTTCCACCGCGCTGGTGGCGCTGGCTGCTGGGACGACTCTTGCGCGTGCTTTGCCTGTGGACGACAAGAACAGCTATATACCAGACGACGATGCAGCAGCAGCAGACCCCTTCGCCATCCTCGACCCGCAAGACTGGACTGATCCCGACGACATGTTGTGGGAAGACTTCGTCCCCACGCCGGGCGACAGGTGGTACGATCCCACGCGCACAGGAACGGAACGGAATTTCAACATCGCCCTGGTGGCGGTCGACTACCCAGACGCCGACTTCGTCATCACTATGCCGGAGAACTCGACCGTCTTCACCAACCCGCAAGCCGCGGCCAACAGCCTGCGCCGCGAGGACGTCACGGCCTTCTACAGAGACTTGCTCAACAAGCCGCAGGACCTCAACCGCAACCGCACCTTGCACGAGTACTGGATGGAAAACTCTGGCGGCAAGTATGGTGTCGACTTGACTGCTTTTGGCGCTTATCGCATGCCGAGTCTTTCCTATCAGTATGGTGTGGATGATGAGGAGGGTGGCTTTAACGAAGACGCCTGCCCGGAGCCCGGTCCTTGCTCTATCGATCTTCGAACCGACGCTCTGGGGGCTTGGAGGGCTGATGTGGGCAATGAGACCGCAGACGCCTACGAGCTGGTTTTCATCCTCTCAGCCGGTCAGGACGAGTCTTCCACATGGCAGGAGTTCGGCCAGATGCTCTTCGACGGACCCGAGGACGTCCCTCCAGAATTCGGCCCGCCAGGAAACAGCAGTCTGCCAGACTGGGCGCAAACTCGCTATGTGAATTGGACATCATGGGCGGCGGCGTCCACCATTTGGCCGAATGCTGGCCGCGGCTCGTCGACGCAGGGTGAAAGCTCAGGCATGGGAACGTACGCTCATGAATTGACTCACCTCCTCGGCATCGGTGACAACTACAACAACCCCTATGCCTCGCAGCCAGTGCGAGCCTACACAGGTCCCTGGTCAATGATGTCCCGCGGCAGTTTCAACGGACCCGGCGGGCCTCACACGCGCTGGCAAATACCCTCGCTGCAAGGCGGCTCTCTGGGCTCAACCCACACGATGGGCGACAAAATGCGCATCGGCCTCGTCGACAACTCCAGCATCCTGCGCGTCACGCGGGACGAGCTCTCCCAGCACGGCGGCGTACTGGTCGCCGACCTCACCGCGCGCGTCATCCACCCCGAAGCCGCTGGCGAGGGTCTCATGGGCGTGCACCTCGTCATGGGAAACGACCTATCCCCCGCATGCAACCAGACGATCGAACCGCTCTGCGACGGCGGCGGGTACAACAACTACAACATCGAAGTGATCGACCGCATGGGCGCCGACAGCTTCCAGCCCGACCACGGCGTCATGCTCAGCAAGACCAAAGACGCCGACAGGCCTGCGCCCTTCCAATGGACAATCGACGCCAACCCGCAGGACATCCGCTTGCTCGACTTTGTCCGCCCGGACGGCTCGCCGCAGTACATCACCATCGGCGACTACCGCCAATTGGCCGACGCGCTCTTCCACGCCGGCACGCGCTCGGGGAGCGAGTACGAGTACGTCGACGAGCCTAACGGGCTGCACTTCTACATCATCGCCCCATCGCGCGATGAGCAGGGTGTGCTGCACTATACCGTGGGCGTGCGGGCGTTGAATGCCACTGCTCCAGCTTCTTCTGCCGTGAAAGTGAAGAAAGGAAAATTCACCCCTTCGCACAGCAACAGCACCCACACCTCCTACAACAACAGCACACTGACTTTCACCGGAACATGCACATTCCCTCTCCTCAACACCAGCCCTTCCACCTCCTCATCCAACACCACCATCTCCTCACACTTCTCATCCTCCATCTACCGCCTCAGCGCTTCCGTCGCAGAAGGCGGAGAAGGCTGGCACGTCGCCCTCTCCAACGCGCTCGCCTCGGCTCGCTCAGGCGGCAAGGAAGAGGCGCAAGTCAAAGTCGCCGTGGGAGCCGAGGCGGGCGCTGGAAAGAAAGCGAGGGTCGTGCTGGAAGCTACGATGGAGGGGGACGAGGGGGTGAAGGCGAGGGGGGAGTGTTGGGTTGGGATGTAACACGTGCTTCATAGAAAGGAGAGCCGGAAAGACCTGCAAAGAGGTCTCGGCTGGGATGGGTATGGAGTTTCAATAAGAAGAGACAGCATGGCAGATTCCCAAATACGTGCGCCTTATCTGATGCTTTTTGTACTTTCTTCCGTGCTAATCATTTGGCGTTCCCAAATGCTTGCTATGGGGAGTCAGGCTTTTGCTCGTTCCATCCATTGACGCCTGGCTCTTGACACCCATAGACGTCGAAGAATCCACCATCCGTCTAATCAAGGTACCGTAACCTCAAGTGCCCGACCGACTTGTCGAACCAGGCCTAGAGCAGTCCTCTTACAGGGTGATTGATTATCAGCTCAAATCCACATGTACGTACATGTAGTCAACGTATGTGTCGAAACGCAGATATTCACGATTCACGACTCCTCGTCTCGTCACGTCCGGCGGGCCTGATTGACACGTCGAACTCGAGACCCACTCAAGGGCAGTGGAAGCAGGTCCGTGGCGTCTTGTTCGGCTCGGAGAGATTATAGCCCTCACTCGAAGTGGGTCGACGATGGTAATTGCGCTATTGTGATTGGCGTGTAGGAGCTCTCTAGTGCGCGCCTTGCCCAGATTGAACTTTGAGGAGGTGGGAGCTGGGGATGCGTTCATCTTGCATATGCGCGTAATGGATTTGATTGTTGTTTGTTCACGTTCTGTCTATGGATGTATGGATGGTAGGTAGCATGGCAGAATCCTCGTTGATGTCGCGCAGACTTCAAGGCAACACAGTTGCTGGTAGTGCAATGTGTGATCCCGTCGCCTATCGTTCTCCTTGCATGTCGGACAGGCAGTCGAGATGAAAGTAGTGGCAAGGAGAGCATCAACAAAGCCAAGCCCCTTGTGCATCTCTTCCAACAGGGAATCCTGCTTTGACTCCTTGACCATCCAGGCAGTCTCGTCCTTAGCCTTTGCATATCATCGACGGATCCAGGGAGCTCTCTCCCTCTCTCTCTCTCTCTCTTCTCAGCTCGAGTACATCTGCACAATCTCTCCCGTTCGCTTCCCACCGCCCCGCCCTGCCTGTTTCACAGCGCCACCTTCTTTTCCCGTGTGACATCCACGCCCGTGCCACAGCTACAACTACTACTACTTAGCACTTCCATCACCTCTCCTACCACTTTCTTACCATATACCCACCAACACCGCCACTCCTTCGCCTGTCAACTCTAATAAACCATTACACACACATACAACCGCGATACATAATCCTTTCATTAGCCACGCCATCTTAATCCTTCCTCTGCCAGGGACTCCTCTCCCTCCATAATAACACAATGGCAACCGCCGCCGTCCAACAGGCACAAGTGCCCGGCGCGTCGCATCTCCTCGACCAAACCACCGGCCTTCCCGCAAACACTGGATATGCGCCCGCGCAGGACGCGTCCGCAGTACAACCAAACACCACCGCGTCTTCCTCCAGCAATGGCGTAGGCGCTGGTCCCCAAGTTCTCAGCACCGGCGGTGGCTTGGAAGTCATCTGCGGGCCATTGTTGAACTACAGGCGCATGAGCGGCGAGAACACGAACAACCCGATCTGGCACGGCAGTGTGCTCGTCGTGAGCACCCCGGGAAACATCCCAGAGCGCCTCACTTTGCAGAATGCTGGTGCTGGCAGTGCTGGCCAGCCGCAGCAGCGCGAGGGAACGAAGCTGTACGAGGATAAGAAGAGCGCTTTCTGGCAGTTCTCCATCGAGGTGCCGTTCCTCGACCAGGAGTCTGTTTGGGAGTACAGCATACCGCGCATGAGGACGGTCGACGGCAAGAGCGTCGACAAGCCGATGCGCTTCTTCCTCCCCTCCAAGAACGAGAGCATGCGCATCATGTTTCACTCCTGCAATGGCTTTTCCGTGGGAACGGACGAGGACGCCTGGTCCGGTCCGGCTCTGTGGAATGATGTCCTGCGCGTGCACGCCGAGCAGCCCTTTCACGTCATGATCGGAGGTGGCGACCAGATCTACAACGACAGCGTTCGCGTCGACGGCCCATTGAAGCCGTGGACTGACATTGGAAACCCGGAGAAGCGTCGCCATTTCCCGTTCGGTGAGGACATGCGCGCGCAATGCGATCAGTACTATTTCGACAACTACGTCAAATGGTACGGTATGGCTCCTTTCTCCAATGCCAATGGACAGATTGCGCAATTGAACATCTGGGACGACCATGACATTATTGACGGCTTCGGCTCGTACACGGATCATTTCATGAAGTGTCCCGTCTTTCGTGGCATTGGCGGTGTTGCGCACAAGTACTACATGCTTTTCCAGCACCATCTGCCACCACCAGTCAGCACCTTCACTACGGACGCGCCTGAGACTACCGGTGGACACGCGAAGACGACTCCCGGTGACCCTACGCAGCTTCAGAGCTCGTACGTTGCGAAGATTGAGCATGAGGATCCCAGCTACATCATCGGCAAGAGGCCCGGACCATACGTCGAAGAGTGCAGCAGGCATATCTTCTGTCAGCTGGGGAAACGCATGGCTTTCCTCGGCATCGATGCAAGGACAGAGCGTACGCGCCACCAGATCAACTACCCCGAAACTTACGAGCAGATCTGGAACCATGTCGATGCGCATGTCACCAAGTCCAACGGATCGATTCGCCATCTCGTCTTGTTGCTTGGTGTCCCCATTGCCTACCCTCGTCTGCAGTGGCTTGAGAACATCCTCCGCTCCCCGTTCATCGCGCCCCTCCGTCTCCTCAACAAGCGTTTCGGCGTGGCCGGCAGCTTCTTCAACCAATTCGACGGTGGCGTCGATCTCCTCGACGATCTCGACGACCACTACACGGCCGGCCAGCACAAGAAGGAGCGCAAAGAACTGATCCTCCGCCTCCAAGACCTCGCCAAAAAGCACTCCATGCGCGTCACCATCCTGGGAGGCGACGTCCACCTCGCCGCCCTCGGCCGCTTCTACAGCAAACCGGAGCTGAACATCAACGCCGAAGCCGACTGGCGCTACATGCCCAACATCGTCTCGTCGGCCATCACCAACAAGCCCCCTCCATCCGCGGTCGCCAACCTCCTCGCCAAGCGCAACAAAATCCACCACCTCAACCACGAAACCCACGAGACCCTCCTCGAGCTCTTCGACAAGAACCCCGGCGCCGGCGAGCCGGGCGTCAAGCCCAAATCCGCCGACAACAACAAGGCCACCATGCCCAGCAGGAACTACGCCATCATCACCGAATCCCACCCGCACACGGGCCTCGTCGGCGCCGCCGCCAACGGCAACGGCGTCACCAACGGCGCCAACCCGGAAGTTCCCAACGGCACGACAGCGGACAGCACGACTTTCACCGCCCCCAAAAACCCCCGCGAGCCCCTGCACGTCGGCGAACAAGGCGCCGGCACCTCTCACGCGGCCGCTTCGGGCGTCAAGCGCACGAATTTGGCGGGCCCGGATGGTTTGGACGTGTGCATTCGCGTGGAGAAGAACCCGAGCGATCGCGAGGGCCACACGGAGGGTTATGGCTTTAGCATCCCCGCGTTGGACGTTAAGGGTTATGAGGGGAGGGGGGAGAAGTGGTAGGGTCACTTCTTTTTGAAGTTTTGAGGAGGGATTGGATATGGATAATTGGACTTTTGGTTTCTTTTCTTTCTAGTTTGATGTGTTTGTTGTGTTGGCGTAGGGGAAGGGATACCCTGTATCGTTTATTCGCTATTATTGCCTCTTAGTTAAATTTGCTTATCAACAGTCGTAATCTCGCAAATGTCCTTTTCTCACTCTATCTCCCCCATCTGTCTCGCCCATCTAAAACCCCTGCTTCCTCTTCTTCTTCGCCGGCGTCCTCGCCGCACCACCACCAAACCCACCAAACCTCCCCGGCACCGCCTGACTGGCCACCCCGGGAGCGAAACTCTGACTGCTCCCCATCATGCCAGTTCCCAGTTTCGGCCCCGGCCTCAGACTCTCACTCCCACCCTGCGCCGGCTGGCTGGCACTAACCACCAACTCCGGCATCTGACTACTCGCCAAATGCTGCTGCTGACTGGCCGCAGCCTCCTTGCGCTGACGGCGAATGTGCCTCTCGGCCTTGCGGTGCAGGCGCGCGCGCTGCTTCTCCGTCAGCTGCGAGTCGGCTTCTTCGTCCTGCGTTTGCTGGGTGATTTGGCGGGACGTCGTGAGCCAGTCATAGTTCGCAGGGTCGGCGCCGGGGGTCCAGTGGGAGAGGATCTTGTTCAGGGAACGCGGGAGGGAGGGGGGTGCGGGTTTGGTGAAGGTGGCGTATTTTCGCAAGCGGGAAATTTCGAGGGATGTGAAGGCCGAGGTGCGGCTGGAGGCTGTCGTGATGGAGGGGGTGCCTGTTGGTGAGGGCGTGGGGAGGGCGGATTGGGAGGCGACGTTGGGGTTGGGGAATTGGTTTGTTTGTGGGAGCTCTGCGGCGCGCATGGGCAGATCCCAGGTTTGGCTTTGGCTTTGGCTTGGGGGTTTTTCGTCTTGTTGGGTTTCGGCGGGCTCTGCGATGGTTTCGGGGCGTAGTATGTGACTGGCTAGAGTGATGTCTGCCGCAAGTCGGCGAGCTAGCTGTTCTTTTGCCAGACGGACTCGTCCGGGAACGGATCCGGACAGTGGAGAGATCCAGTGTGAAACAATTGAGTTGTAAGCATTGGCGAAGTTGTTCACTGAGGAGCGCGGATCATGCCAGCCAGGTTGTGCTGTCGGAATAGTCGCAAGAGTGTACTTCATGCTTTGGGCGCCGGCGTCATCTGTTTGATCCAAAGCCTGCGAAGATGGCGGAGAGATCGTGTTTAACTGCTCCATCTGCGCCGATGCGGAGTCCATGTCGGTTATGGTCAATTCACCGTTCGAAAGCTCCAGTGCAGTTTTCATCACTGCAGTGTCAGTGTCAACCGGCTGTTCGAGGAGCTCTCGCATGTGAGCTAAGGTGTCCATCACGTTCGACGCAGGCGGAGGGTATGTTTCCATCTTTCGAGCCGTATATTCATGTTGGAGAGTCCATTGAAGCCCGCGCAAACGTTTCGCGTGTTCTCTACGTTGCCTGATGTATGCAGCAACGGGCTCGTTCATCTCGTCAAACATTTCTGACGCAAGCGGTGGCTCATCTGTCACAAAGTCTTCTTTGATCTTCGATGTTGTTCCGACGAGCCTGCCGCTCCATTCTGGGGCTTGAACTTCGCTGACGCGATAGGTCGTTGGTCGATCCAAGTATAGCAAGCTCGATATGGCCAAGTCGTTCGTTAAAGCTATCAACGAGACGAAGCGACAGTCGCCTGCGCGCAAGCGTCCTGCAATCGTGTCATTGGCGTTTGCAGAGCGTTTCTCGCCAATCGACATAGAATGGAAGTGAAATTCGAGAATGTTGGGATTATCCGCGTTGCCGTCAAGGGTAGCTTTCAGCCGAAACCTCGCTGGGTCGTGAAGTGATGGAGTAAAGCCTTTTTCGAGGTCGAGCATATACGCTACAAGAGTCGGGTTCAGGGCAGAGCGAATAATGACCGTCAAAACTGATTCGATGTCAGCAAACGTCGTGTCTCGTCCGGACAAGTATACATACAGCCCTCATTGCGGGAAAGTGCCAATCGCAAAGACACATCCTCTGCATTCTGAAAGTGCCGTATGCGCATCGTGGACCGAGCTTTTGGTTCCCCATTCTTGTCATCGATGTGCATTGAATGCACGTGCGTCGTAGTCAATACTAGAGCGCGCGTCGGATCTGAAGGTACAGCGACCAAGTCCAAGACCCATGCTGACACCTCTGATACATTCAGCGGGAGATCTTGAAGCCTCGAAGCATCTGAGCTAATGTCATAGAGGCTCACAGCATGCCTGGTAGCGACGAGGACAGTGTTTGGGTTGTAAACCCAAAGCACGCGAGCCCAGCCGTCGTTCAATGTAGTTTTTCTCGCTCCATCCTCATCCAATGCAGAAGACCGAATGCAAACAGCATCCGAAGATTCTCTGTTTGAAAATTCCATAACTTTCCATCGCGCATTTTGATCGATCACAGCAAACTGTCGAGGAAACCAGGGATTGAAAGCCACATCAGCATGAGTGTCGTCACCCCGTCCGGCTGTGCCAAATTCAAACAAGAGCCTGAGCTGCAATCGTGCTGGACCCGACTTTCTCAAAACAGGTTTGAAAATTATCGTTCGGCAACTCGTTCGCACCGCAAGTAGATTCTCGCCACTTTCGATCGGCTGCGCGAACATGATCTGCAACACTGGGGCGCCTTCGCCTCGCCATGTCGTCTCCTCGCCGGAAATCACTGGCACCTCCAGCCAGATGTCCTTGCTGTCGTTCCAGCCCTGCTTCTGCACTTGCACTTGCACGACCCTTACGTCGCTTCCCGTGGGACCTGTCGCAAAGGCTGCTAGTTGCGTAGATCTTCGGGTGCGTTCGTCGAAGACACGTCCGAAAGATAGTAGAGATCCTTTGACGGGATCATGCCTTTTACTGGCAGTAGTGACAGCCTCGGAAGTCTTAAGCAATGGCCCTAAGAGGGACGCTGCTGGTCGAAATTCAGGATGAGATCGGGCGATCTCGTCAACCTGTTTGCTTTGGCGAACGAAAGGCGGGTCCAAGGCAAGATCGGTATCAGTCGTGAAATTGGGGAGATCGGGAGACGGTGTGATGGTTTTCGAGACTCCAAGTTGCTCAAGCACACGCAGTTGATTCGGAACTTTCTCAAAGTACCATGATCGCTCCTCAGTTTGATATATCGCGTTTCCGTAGTGGCCATACGGCAGACCGTTCCAGTCCTGGTCAGCCATTTGGCTTTATATTTCTAGATGTCCGGATGAAGTCAAGCTGGTGCGCGAACATGGTACAGTTGCCGATCCACAGTGAATAAGAATAAACGAGACGGTGCTGTCGGATATCGATGAGCTCCAGTCGATGCCAGTGCGATCTTGCGATTGTCCAACTCAAGGTGAAGGTATGAAGGCAAGCTACTGAAGAAATCTAAAAGTGAAGTTCTGAGGCTCGCGAGGCTGGGAGGGTGAAGTCTGCAAAAGCTAGCGACGAGTCCCTGCCGCGGCCCGCCGACGCTCGGTTGCCCTGCTAATTTGGGCTGTTTGTTGATGCCTCTGCGCTCGACTTCGTCAGATCTAGAACTACACGATACACGCGACAGCACAACGCGATCATTCGAACAGTCGCGACGAAAAGTCCCAAATACATATCATCCAACCATGGCCGCAGTACCAGCAACCCCAAGCCGCTTCGGCAACTCCTTCTCCGCCTCACAAGCACCATACGGCGCTGAAGCCCCTTCCATGGCCGACAGTCTCCCATCCGTCGATTTCGGGTTCAACGACCTTCGCGAGCGCATGACGGCTTTCACCGCGCGATTCGACGACTTCATCGAGCGCGGGCGCAAACGTGTGCTGGAAGAGCGCAACGTCTTCCGCATGAACGTGGCAGAACTTGAAGGTTAGTCTGGATACCTTGACGAAGCACGCAAATGTAGCACGAGAAGACTGACACCAGTGCAGAAACGCAACGCACCCGCCGCCTCGCAATCAATGACATGCAAACAAAGTCCTCCTCGCATGCGGAGACGTTGGAGAAAGAAGCGCAGGAAACGTCCGAAATGCACGCCGCCATCGCCGCGCTTTCCCTGCAGAAAGACGAGCACGTCGCGCGCCGCCAGGAACTCCAGTCTGAGATTGCGACGACGCAAGCCGCTATCAAACAGCGTCGAGAAGCGCAAGCGGCGCACCAGCGCGCGCTTGATTCGCAAGCTAGGCATAATGCGCCGGAGTTGAAGTTCTGGGAGCAGTGTCTTGGGCTAAGGATTGAGGGTGCAGAGGATGGAGGGGAGAGGCTGAGGTTCTGCTTCACGTGTGTGGATGCTAAGGATGAGGCTGCGGAGGCACACTTTGAGATTGACACTGGCGCGAGGGATTTTGAGGTTGTTGCGACGAATCCGCGATTGGAGGCGGAAGATGTTGAGACGGTGGTGGAGAGGGCGAATGAGGCGAGGGAGCTGACTGTGTTGCTCAAGGGCATGAGGGGGTTGTTTGTGGAGGCGCTGAAGGGTTAAGCACTCTTGCGATATTTTCCTTATATTCACACGACTATCACGAGATACCCAGAATACAAGACCGTGTTGCTCGGTCATTCCAATACGATACTTGAAGCTGTCAAGAGATCACTGCCTCATTGCGGCTCCATAAGCACTTTCGTCCAATCGTGGGCATCCCATCTCTTCCTGAAATGCTCCAACCGCCTATCATGTCTCTCCCACCGACCCTGTTTCTTAATCGTTTCAACGCCCTTGTCGAGCATGCCACCGATGACCTCCCTAGCGAACAAGTCGCCCTTAGGCCACCTCCGTTCGTCTTCAACGACGTGACCCATCCCACCATCCAGCGAGAACCAAACGTGGAAGTAGGGCATCTCCTTCGCAAGAGCCTTGCGGAAAGCCTGCTTCCCGTATCCCGGCTTTTGCGTGAGAGCCAGTGTATCGATGACAGGTGTGTGCTGAGACCACTGCTCGTCCGACGACAGGATGGCTTCTTTGAAATACGCCGGCGCGGTGTCGGCGAGATGGTGCGGGAGTGGGACGGCGATGAGTGCGGCGTGGCCTTTGCGCGAGTGCATGAAAGCAGCGTTCTCGTAGAAAATGACACCTTTGTCCTGTGCGGCGTAGAAGCGCGTGAGGGATTTCATGAAGTTGCGCATTTCTTCCCATTCGTCGTCGTCGCACTCTAGTAGGTTCAGGCGATGCTGGATGGGCACTATGACCGCGCCGTATTTGGCCAGCTCGGGTTCCGTTTGCAGGGTGAGGTAAGTGCGCGTTGCGAGACTGATGACGGGCGCCGTGGGAGGGCGGTTGGATTCTTCGTGGTAGCAGAGAGGGCATGATTCCAGCACCTTTTGCATCTTCTGGAAGTCACCGATAGCGGTGTTGCGCAAATTGCCTTCGGACTTGACGACCTTTTTGCTGAGGGTTGTGGCGTTGTCGTCCATGTAGTCGTGGTCGTCCTTGAACTTGGAGTCTTTGGCTATGCGCTCTGCGAAGATGCGTCCTTCGCCACCAAATGCGCCGCGTGTGCGTTTCTCGTTGCGAACCATGTCTTCGATGCTCATGTCTTCGTTTTCAACTACGAGACCACGTTCACGGCCACGTTTGCCACTGACTGCTGTGACTTCACCACTACGGTCCCCGGCCAACTGACGATTCTCCATGTTGCTGAGGAGCACAACATCCGATTGCGCTGAGTTAGCTGCACCAGCCGATAGGGCGAGATTGTATTCTTCCTCCAGCTTAGCAGCGTTCGGTGCCTTCATTAGTTTGGCTTTCATCAACTGCGCCTTGAGTTTGTTCAGGGCAGATGTATCAAGAGGGGCGGTCCTGGCTGGTGGTGGTACTTCTGACATCTGCTCACCCTGTGCAGGAGGCTCTGACCGTTCTTGTCTTGGGTTGGACTCCCTTCGTATTCCAGCCTTCATCTTTCGCTCTTGATAAAACTCCCCACTCGGCTTCTCCAGGCCAACATAGTCCTTGCCATACATTTTTCGCCTGTCCATCTCGCGCTCTTCTTCCCTGGCATCGTCGAAATCGCGAAGGTCGCCATACGTTTCCATCGCAACATCGTCAACTGATTTATTGTTCTCCTCAGCCTTGCGATACACTGCCTTCAGCTTCGTCATGCGCCATGAACTTCCATTGTCGCCAAAGGTGTAGTTGACTTCATGTTGCGCCGGCTTATCCTGTACCACATCCTCGCCTCCACCTTCATCACCATCAGAATCGAAATCGCGCTGCAGATCTGCCAAATGCTGGTTCACTTGGCTCTCATGCATCTTGAAGTCATGAGTGTCTTTCGCGCCTACGAACTGGCCTTTCGGTTCCTCCTGCTTCCGACGCTGAACGTAATCGATGTCAAGCTGAGACGGCTCCTGCATCCATGCATCGCGCTGCACTTTGCTCTCCTTCAATTGAGATTCTCGAGCGTCCAGAGTCTCCTCTTCTGGCGGCGCTGTCTGGGCTTCCTTCTCCACCCACTCGTCTTCATCGTCATTGTCCGAATCGAAGACCTTCACTTCCTCGTCGCGTTTCTTGTCGCGCTTGGGCGAGGCGCTACGATGTCTTTTCCTATGTCTTCTTTCCTCATCATCTTCGCGATCACGGTGCCGTTTGTGTCTGTGAGATCTTTCGTCGTCGCGCGAATCGTCCCTGTGCCGGTGCGACCGATGACGATGGTGATGATGTCGGTGTTCGCGGTCTCTGTCTCTGCTTCTGCTGCGATCGCGTCTGCTACGGTGATGTGAACCGTGTGACTTGCTGCTTTGTGCAAGCTCTCGCTCGAAATCTTCGAGCCCCATTGTGTGTGGTTTGGTAATAAGGATCAATGTGTTGTCGCATCTACATGTAGTGGAAGCTCTAGACTTGCGGAGAAGGCAAGCTCCAATTCAAGAGCAAGCTTCGGCTTTGGATTTTCTTTGATGGATGTGACCTCATTTGCACCACCAAACATCCCACGACATCCTCCAACACCTGACTCGATCTTTGGACATAGCACCTGCTGGTGATCACAGCGGACTTCATAAAGTCATCGACATCAATTCTTCTTGCGCCGACGAAGCGACCACTGTTCACCACTACCCGACACTGGCAAACCCCTCCATCATGGCCTCCTCCAGCGCTCAGCAGCCGCCGGTGTCTATCGTTTGCGTAGGCATGGCTGGCTCTGGAAAAACGACCTTCATGCAGCGTATCAACTCGTATCTTCATACCCAGCACACACAGTCGCCAGAAACCACAGCGCCGCCTTACGTGGTCAACCTTGACCCCGCCGTGCGCAGCGTACCCTTTGATTCCAACATCGACATTCGCGATTCGGTCAACTACAAGGAAGTCATGAAACAGTACAACCTGGGTCCCAACGGCGGCATTCTCACGAGCTTGAACCTTTTCAGCACCAAGATCGACCAGGTCATGACCATCCTGGAAAATCGCTGTCTTCCCAAGCCCAAAGAAGAAGGAAAGGAAGAGCCAGCACCACCAACGGCCAAACACATCTTCGTCGATACACCCGGCCAGATCGAAGTATTCGTCTGGTCCGCCTCTGGTTCCATCCTCCTCTCTTCTCTCGCCTCGTCGTTCCCCACCGTGATTGCTTACGTGATCGACACCCCTCGCACCACCGAGAACACTTCAACATTCATGAGCAACATGCTCTACGCCATCTCCATTCTCTACAAGACCAAGCTGCCCATGATCCTCGTCTTCAACAAAACCGACGTGAAAGAACCCATCGAAGCCATCGACTGGATGCGCGACTTCGAGAGCTTCCAGGCCGCCGTGCGACAGGAGGAGGAAGAGGAGCGCGAGGGCAGCGGATACATGGGCAGCCTGCTCAACAGCATGAGCCTGGTGCTCGAGGAGTTCTACAACCACCTCAGCGTCGTGGGCGTTTCGGCCATGACGGGCGACGGTGTGGAGGACTTTTTCAGCGCGGTCGAGGAGAAGCGCGTGGAGTTCGAGAAGGAGTACAAACCTGAGCTCGACCGCCGGAAGACCGAGGCCGAGTCGGCCAAAGCTGGGAGCACGGAGAAGGAAATGAACAGACTGATGCAGGATATGGAGGTCTCGTCGCGCGCGAAAGGTACGGGCAAGTACAGGAAAGCGCCCAAGGAGGAGCCGGAGACGGTGAGTGAGGCTGAGGAGATGGATGGCGATTCCGAGGATGAGGCCAAATGGGTCGAGAGGGATGAGGACGAACCGGAAGACGAAATGGACGCCGATGCAGATGGAAGTCTGCAAGCGCGATATGCGCAGGCGCTGAAGGACGAGTCGAGCGGTGCTGCTCTTGGTGGCGGAGCTGGAGAATACATCAGGCGGACTCAGGGATGAGGAACACCATACGTGAAGGAGGATCGAAGGGACCGATGGATTTACATATTGCCACTTTAGCGACGGCGTTGGCTTGGAAAACGTACAATAACCAAAACAAAATACCACGAAGAATAACATTTGATGCCTTTCATTCATGACGATTCGAATGCGCCTTTGCCTGGCATTCGTGAATTTGTCTACGGACGAGCGATTTCGATCTCCTTGTGCGCTATGTGATTGTTCCGAGGAAAGCGGATATATCGCAACAAAAAGGAACCTATCATGTCACCAAAGGCGTATTCAAGGAGCACATCGGGACGAAACATACCTAGACTGTCCAATGTATCTTTCTCTGATATCAATAATACCGCGCCTTGAACAAATGGCTCGTACAAACATACGTATTTCCGACCTACCTTTGCATGCAAAACCCTTCCCAATGACTAATAAACTGAAAGATTCCAATACTTTCATATGTCAAGGCAAACCATGCCGCTCAACCCATGCAAAAAGAAACCCTTGCTCGCTCGTATCGAACCCGGATCTCGCCGCTGTCTTTAGGGTATCGATCAAAAAGAGGAGACGGAAAATCGCCCAAATTCCATGGAAATGGTAAACGGTCACAGGCCCTGCATCTGCATGATGATGTGTAGCCAGGGTATATAAACCAGGATGTGGGTTACGGGGAAAAGAGTGAAAGAACGATAGAAAGCTGCGAATCAACGCCTCAGCTTCATACCTTACCTAGGAAATGGAAAAGACGAAAAATGTCAAGAGTGGACATACAAGTCACCAATCCGGAGGAGGCAGCAAACATGGAAAAGTCCAACATCCCAAAACGGAAACCCCATATAAGAACGCAGAACCGAGGGCGAACGGACGGACAGCGTTGGCAACAAAAGACCATGCTATGCCCATTGACCAAGTCAAGAGAACGCGTGTCCGTCCATCGAAGTCCATCGTCCATCGAACAAAACAATGGATCACACATACCCGGTAGGAGGTAAAGGCAGAAATGGGCCCATCCTTCCCATCCACTTCTGATCGATGATCATCGAAGATTTGCAATCGACAATCGAACAAATCGAGCATTCGCAAAAAGAAGCCGAGATGAGGGTTGAACAAGAAAAAGCCCGTCCCATCTTCCAAAAGCTCGGGAGGAGGTCTGAGCCCATTTTCCAAATCACACACCGACTTCTACTGAGCTACTGACTGACACGAAACGCATTCAACGGTCGCGCTGCGCACGGTGGGAGAAGCTACTCAAGTCTCCCAGCCCTTCATAACGGATGGGAACAAGCCATCGTCGTCATCGTCATCGGCTTGAACGAGAGCATTGGCCTGGTAGTAGTAGGGAGGTAAGGAGATGGGTAAAGGACCTCTCCATGACAAGATCACCGTCCCAAAAACCATCAGTGCCCGGGCCCCAAGAGAAGAGAGAGCAAGCCGAATCTCGGGAATCCGAAACCTCGGTGTCTGTGTATTTAGGGCTGCGGCACACACACGTCCACGACACGAACAACCGGGCACGAACACACACTCGCGCCGACATCACAGCTGTGCGGCGTAGAAGGCTTGTGCGGTTTTGTTCTAGAAGGAAAGAAGGGCACCATGACTCTTATTGACATGGCATTTGACATGCGCATGCATACGTAGACAGGGCGGACGAGTGTGAGGGATATGCCTCTGTAGCGAAACGAATGCTTCCGATGCCGAGGTGGGCAATTGCCGCTTTCCTTCCATTCTCTGTGTCGTGTGCGTGTGTGGTTTGTGCGCTGCAGTGAAGTGTAGATCGATCGGTGGGATCGAAGAATTTCTGCAAGCGCGCGCCAAAGCAAGGAAATCTCTGCAGAGCAGAGAATTTTTTCTTCTTCTTGGTGGGCTTTTGCTTAGGCGTGAAATGATGGAGTGCGCCGGAGTCTGGTGAGTCTGGTGGATTTGATGTGTGATTCGATCGTCGTTTTTGCCTTTAGCAAAATTCAGACATCTTGACGGCCTGCTGTTTCTTTGGATTGCAATTCGTGCATGACAGATTTTAGTCGCGACAGGTATTCACATGGACACTTAGCTGAAAAAGCAGAATGAACAGACATGAAGCAACTAGAAATGTTTTCGGATTATTCAATTTGCTATTGGCAGTCTCTTTCGGTTCGTGAACCACTAGTAATAACTATGGTATTAGAGGACAAGCGACGGTACCCTCGGAGAACGCCGACGCTGCTCTGCATTTCTCGAAAGACTTTGTAAAGAAAAAAACGAGTAGAAAAAAAAAATGAGAAGAAAACAAGATAGCCTCCAGTGCCTTAGGGCAAGTTGAATCTATTGCCTTTTTTGTTTGTCGTAGAAGAGCCTCCTTCCCAATCCGTAATCGCGTAGCATGGTTGACGCCCTCCCGTCAGCTTGCTGAAGAAAACAGAACACAGAATTGGGTATATGTGCAAAACAAGTAAAAGTACAGTAGGAGAGAGGTGACCGTGTGTAGGAATGTCGGTCGCGATATGCCTTTTTACCAGGCATGTGGTAGTGATGCGTCGATGTCGAGGATGCATGTGATCATCGTTGACGATGAGGTCTTCATGGCGTGGGGCCCTCACTGGAAGGGCTCTTTGCACTCTTCTCCTCTGATAGCCGACGGTGTTCGCTGGCGGCGAGGGCGAGGCTGTTGAGACCATTGGAAAGGCCAGGTGAAGGGTAAGAGAAGTTAAGAGTGTCGGGGTCACCCATCATCTGCGCTGGTGGAGGGAAGTAGTCAAGAGAGCCAGCTCCATAAGCGCTCCTCTGGAGAGAAGGACGGATCGGTCCCTCGTTCATGGCGGGCATGGGAAGAGAGTGGATAGGGCCTGGGTCAACACTGTTAAGGAAGTAGGGACCGCCGACAGGAGGAATGAGGATCGCAGGGTCGGTAGACTGGTGCTGTGATTGGGGTTGAGGTTGCATCTGAGCCTGGGCGATGGGCATCTGTGCTTGAGGTTGAGGCTGCTGCTGGTCGGCGAGCTGCTGCTCGACGGCAGCCTCGAGGGCGGGCTCGGCCTTGAGAGGCTTCTTGGGAGCCGGCTTGGTAGGCTTCTTGACCTTCGAGTCATCACTGCTGCCGCTGGTGCGAGACGCACCGCGGCCGTTTTGGTGGGTGCGACGGTGCTGCTCCATGTTGTCTTTGCGGGTGAAAGCCTTGTTGCACTCGGGACAGAAGGCATCCTTCTTACCGGTGTGCTTCTTGGCGTGACGGGCAGCGTGACCAGAGGTGGTGAAGTAGTCGGTGCAGTTGTACTGCTTGGACAGAGGGCAAGGGTACTGGTTCTTCTTGGGGACGGCGGGACGAGCATTGTTAGAGGCGGCAGACACGGTCGAGACACGCGACGGCTCCGACGACGGCGAGTTGGAGGAACGGTAGAGCTGCTGCTGCTGCTGGTGCTGTTGTTGGGGCATGGGCTGCATGACGGGCTGCTGGACAGGTGGCGCGCCTTGGGCAGGAATTTGAGCTGGGATGGCATAGGCTGAGGGCATGGCAAGGTTAGACGCGTCGGGTGCCGGGTACATGCTCATGGTGGGGTCGTCCATCTTGCCGTAGCGGTGCTGGACAATGAAGTACTGCTGCTGCGCGCCCTGCTGCGCGTGCGGGTGGGCGGTGGCGGCGGCGTTGTGCTGATGGGCAGCGGCGGCGTTGTGCTGCTGGTTGTCGTGGAAGCTGGAGTGTGCGGGCGTCAGAGGCGAAGGCGTGCCGAAGACACGCGAGTCACTCGAGTCACTGCGAACAAGCTGCGGGGTCTGAGGTGAGAGACTGGGGGTGGAGGTGCAGCTGGATGCGCGGGAATGGGCGCGTTGATGGTGGTGATGCTGGTGTTGGTGGTGGTGATGAGAATAGTGCGCGGCGAGAGGCGGGAGTTGGTGTTGCGCCTTGATGGCCAGCGGAGCTACGTCACTACTGCTGTCGTTGAGTAGTGATACCTTGCTGCCGGTGGAGTTTCTACCGTCCATTATGGGTTGGCCAGCTCGACGAATGACGCTTCGTCAGCGCGGACGTGAATCTGGGAGAGACGACGGGGTTGTCGTCGTTGGTGCTGTTGTTGTTGTTGGTCGTGGTGTTGTTTGCGTTGCGCCTGGTGAGCAGTGGCGGGCAGGCAGGCAATGGCTGTTCGGGTCGAGTGCCAAGGCAAGATATGATCTCTCGTTGCGGACAGTGGCTGAGCGCTCTCTGTGAATGTTGCAAGCGAAAGAGAATACGTGCAGGGCACAGCGAGCGACTGGTGGTTATAAGGAAGAGGATGGGAATGCGAGAAGGATAGGGTGACTTTTGCTAGGCTGGACTCGCGGCATGGATGGTATTTACTACTACTGCTTGTCCCCAGCGCTGCCCGATACGCAGCAAGAGAGTCCAGCAGACCCTGTTTCGCGCGGGACAGGCCACGGCGCCAGCGCCGACCACCAGGAGTCGTCCAAGCGTGTCCGTTTCTTCCATGGGAGCACTGCGGCACGG
>MSJI02000207.1:0-38899 GCA_001931905.2 Cladosporium sp. IMV 00045
GGCCGTACCCTCTCCGATTACAACATCCAGAAGGAGAGCACCCTTCACCTCGTCCTCCGCCTTCGCGGTGGTATGCAAATCTTCGTCAAGACCCTCACTGGCAAGACCATCACTCTTGAGGTCGAGTCTTCCGACACTATCGACAACGTCAAGTCCAAGATCCAGGACAAGGAGGGCATCCCGCCAGACCAGCAGCGTTTGATCTTCGCTGGTAAGCAGCTCGAGGATGGCCGCACTCTTTCCGACTACAACATTCAAAAGGAGTCTACTCTTCACCTGGTTCTCCGCCTTCGTGGTGGTATGCAAATCTTCGTCAAAACTCTCACCGGCAAGACCATCACACTCGAAGTTGAATCGTCAGACACCATCGACAACGTCAAGTCCAAGATTCAAGACAAGGAGGGTATCCCGCCTGACCAGCAGCGCCTCATCTTCGCTGGTAAGCAGCTCGAGGACGGTCGCACGCTGTCGGACTACAACATCCAGAAGGAGTCGACTCTGCACTTGGTGCTGCGTCTGCGTGGCGGCCAGTAAGCGAATCGAGCGAGCGGCAACCCCGATTTTTACGATGGAGTTTTGATACGACATGACTTTTCTTTTGGGAATGACTGCCCGGCGTGGCGAGTCGATTACATGAACAACCTTTTCTTCTTCAAATAGCTCTATGAATGCAATCACCCCGGCATTTTCGCCGGGCTTTGACTTGCCACCTAACTGTTCCTCCTTGCGTTTGTTTACGCTGCTGTTACCTCACGTTCGACGTCCATGACGCCAGCTCTCCTAGCGCATGTTTCGTGCCCGCTTTGCTCCACCGCCGCCCCAGAGCTCCGCTCAACCAAGTGGATGCGCGCCACAACACACGGCCGCGCGGGAGGAGATGATGGGGTTTTGTTGTTCAAGTGCCGACCAATTCGGTGTAGATGATGCTGACTGAACGTGCGCCGTGGTTGTTTGCGCTCAGAGTCGTGTGAAGCTACGGCGAAGAAAACGTGTTGGAAAGGGTTTGACCGAGAGGAATAGAGCCATATTCATGAGCCTAAATTTGTACACGTACATTCGCAGTAAATGACTTCCACATATCATCACTGGTAGTAAACCTAGGAGAGCTGCAGGAGAGATAGCAGATAAGAGGCAGTTTAAGCCGCTACATACGATGGCCCGCCTTGAAACCTTGACTGGCTGTCATGATCCTTTTAATAATATCTCCGTCATGCTCTTTCCATTTTTCGGCCCTCAAATTGTACCATAGCTGTTCCATCAAAGGCGGCGCATTCATCATTCATCGTTGCTGCTTAGATCAAATCCCCGCCAAGCTCCTGCATTTCCCAAAGCCCGACTGCGGATTCACATGCTTGACTTAAACAAACATCCTTAACACTCAACATCACACTTACTTGAAACATGCATGACTGGCAATAACCACCTCAGACTGTCTGTCACTAGCTATCGAGACAACACAATCATGAAAATCCTTGGTCACACGGATGCCTTCCTACTTCTATCACCTTAGGCTTGAGCTCTACCCAGCACCAGCTCATTCACAACTCAAGCATCAAAGCCACTCGACTCACAAGAGCAAGAGAGACATCCACATCTCTTCTCCTGGAACGGATATCTTCAAAACATCACTACCAGCGCACAAAATTTCCCGGTGGTCTTCCTACTCCTTCCCCAAACACCCCTCCACCGCCGACGCATCCTCAGCTTCCGGAAGCGACTTCGCGAACACACCACGACGCCAGCCGCCGACGGAAAACGCAGAGTCGTATGGAGATGCTCTACTGCTGCCTGAAAGAAGCTTGAACCTGCACAATATACCGCCTTCCCCCGCTCTCACCCCGGCGAAGCTTTCGAACGAAGTGTCGGCTAAGGACTGGCGGTACGACGCCGTCTCTATCGAGAGCATAGACATGGAGGCTCGCGGTAGCACGTCGCCAGTGGCGGCGACAAAAGGGAACCAGGCGAAAAACTCGAATGGAGGACTGCACACCAAAGCACTGTATCTGCCTTCAGATCCAAAGACTACAGACGTTGGCTGGGGAGTGGTACATCTGTATCGTGATGTAGAAGAGACGAACAAGCTGGAAGATCAATCGCAGCCACGGAAGAGCTTGGAGATTGCTACAAGGTCGGACAAGAAAGAGGACTTTGATCCGCACAGCTGTACCACACTTTGCATCCTGGCTGTGCCGTCCTGGATGATGCCTTCGGACTTGCTTGGGTTTGTTGGAGATCAGACTCGCGAGTATGTGAGCCACTTCCGCTTGATCAGGACTGGCAGAGCGAACAAGTACATGGTGTTGATGAAATTCCGATCGGCCAAAAAGGCAAAGGACTGGCAGAAAGCGTACAACGGTCGTCTTTTCAGCGCAGCGGAGCCAGAGAACTGCCATGTCGTGTTCATCAAGAGCGTAGAGTTTCTAGGACCGGATGATGAGGATGTCGGAAGCTTTCCACAGAATGCAAATGATCCTTTCACTCCGGCTGGACGTTCTAGCAGTACCTCCAAGTCACTGTCAAGTAAACCGCTTGCGCCTCCGCCACCTAATCTGCTTGAGCTGCCTACATGTCCTGTCTGCCTGGAGCGTATGGATGAGACGACTGGCCTGCTGACCATTCTCTGCCAACATGTCTTCCACTGCGCATGTCTGGAGAAGTGGCGAGGTTCAGGATGCCCTGTCTGCCGCTACACACATTCGCCCTCGTACACATTCCCGTACCCACGACCCTACGGAAATGGAGCGGAAGATGACTCGGAGCCGATGTGTTCAGTTTGCGCATCTACGAGCAACGTCTGGGTATGCCTCATCTGCGGCAACCTAGGATGTGGTCGATACGACTCCGCCCACGCCTACGCCCACTACGAAGCAACAAGCCATTGCTACGCCATGGACATCTCAACCCAGCACGTCTGGGACTACGCCGGAGACGGCTACGTGCACCGCCTCATCCAAAGCAAACCCGACAGCCGACTCATCGACCTCCCCTCCGAAAGCCGCCAGCGACATGAGAACGAAGCTTTCCGCTCCGAGGGCAGCGACAGCGTCCCCCGCGAGAAGATGGAAAGCATGGCAGCGGAGTACACCTACCTCCTCACCTCGCAACTCGAAGGCCAACGCCGCTACTTCGAAGAGCAAGTCGAGCGCGCCGTCGACAAAGCCTCGCAAGCCTCCGCGCGCGCCGACGAAGCCGCCGCGCAAGCGCAGAAATCCGCCACGGACGCCTCGCACGCCCAGCGCGATCGCGAACAAATGACCAGCACGCTTGCGCGCGCGGAGAAAGCTCTGGAGCGCAGCGAGAAGGCCCGCGAGAAATTCGAGAAGCTGGCGAGGGATATGTCCGGCCAGCTGAGGGAGGAGAAGACGATGAACGAGGGTTTGCTGAAGCGGATCCGCGCGGCGGATGAGAAGGCTGAGACTGCGAAGAAGGAGGCGGAGAAGGCTAGGGAGGAGAAGGCGGAGGCGCAGGATATGGTTAACGATTTGACCATGTTCATTAGCAGTCAGGAGAAGGTCAAGGCGTTGCAGGAGGCGGGCGAGGAGGTTGTTGAGGGGGGCAGTGGGGTTGTGGAGGGACCGAAGAAGAAGGGGAAGGGGAGGAAGAAGTGAGGTGGAATTGAATGGTTGGCGTCTGATGGCTTCGTGGTTTGTTATTGGGGTTTCTTTTCCCCTTTCTACATGTTGTCGAGCGATATACCCTTGGGCCCATGGTGTTCTTGTGGCATTGCATTCATTTGGAATTTACAATGACTATTGAGTACCTTCTTAACCTTTGACTGGCTGAGAGCTGCTGATTTGCCCCCAGACTTCACCTCTACTCCATGCTCCTCTCCATCGCCATCCGCATCTGCATTTCTTCCAACTGCCCATTCAGGTCCTCGATTTCCTGGTCCCTTTCGTTGATCATCAATGTCGCAACTTCCAGTTGCTGCTCAAGCTCTTCCACGCGCTCAGAGGCACTTCTCTCCATTGGGTCGTCCACCGCGGCAGCAGAGACAGTTTGCTCGCCACTCCTCGCAGCTTCAACGTCTTCCTCCAGAAGTCCCGCAGCTAGGCGCTCGATGTAGCCCATTTCCTTTGGGGCCTTCTTTCTTGAGGAGAAAATTCCCGAAGACGCTGGGCGTTTGAGCGGGTTCTCTGCTGTGCTGGATCCGTCGCCTCCGCCCATTTCATCCACGTGTCTCCCGGTCCTGACACCCAACGGCGAGTCGAAGATGCTAGGCAGCACCACGTCCTCCTCTCCCTCACCGTCCTCCCCTAATCCTTCATCACCCTCATTCTGCGCAACCCACATACTCTCCCCCTGGTCCCGTCCCACTGGCGCCGGCGCGCTAGCAAAACTGAACCCAAACCCCGCTGTCGGCGCCAAACTTCCTCCCGGTCCACCCCCAGCACCAACATCCTCCGCTCCCCTCGCAATCCCCACACCACCAAAAAGTCTGCTCCGATCCTTCACCCACAGCGGACTCGGACTACGACGTAGGAAAGTGTTCACGCGCGCGCGGTACTTACCTTTCGTCTGGCTGGCGGACTGCGCGCCGTTACGCACGAGGAGTTCCGGGGAGGTGTACTGGTTATGGTGCTTGGGTTTGGGCGGGGAGTCGTCTTCGTCGTTGGTGGATTGAAGAGGCGGAGATGCGTCTGGTGGCAGGGCAGCGTAGAAGACAGGCGTGAAGTCTTTCTCGCCGCTGAAGGGGTAGGGGGCGACTTTGGGGGTTGATTTGAAGGAGTGGTATTTCTCGCTGTCGCTCTGGGCTGTGGAGGTGGCGTTGTGGTCGTTTTTGTACGCGGGTCGCCCGCGGTGAGGGCGGCGGTGGCGCACGTTCGCTTGCCCGCTGAAGTCGTGAGACCAGCGCTTGGAGAGCTGCGCGCGCGGGATGTTGGAGGTGAGGATCTCGTGCACGGCGCGGTCGTCGAGGATTACGTTGCTGGGTGGCTCGTTGATGCGTGCTTTGAAGGGGCCGGGGGAGAGCTGGAGAGATTAGGAATGTCAGCTCTGCTTCGTGAGGATGCTGTGGCCTTCCACGACCGCGAGGTTTCTCAGACTCGTCGATGCTGAGATGTGTCTCCTGAGTATGCAAGATATACTGACCTGATACAGACGCCACCGCTTTCCCAGCGGCGCAACCGGCCCTTTACGCTCGAAATGGTCGTGTTCGATATCGCCGTCTCCGTCTCCCGGACGCCAGATCTCACGCTGCGTCCCGCTGTTTGGATCGCGCCAGTAGCGTCTTGCGGATGTTCTTGGGTCTAGGGGTGCTTCTTCGCTCAAGACGAGGGGCTCTTCATCTTCGGTTGCGGCTTGCTCGGGCGGATGGATGGGAGCTGTGGGCTTTGCCTGCGAGGGGACTCGTTTTCCTGCCATGGTGATGGTGAACGGAGCTCGATGTATTGGGGTGATGGTGAGTGATGTGGTGATGACGACTGGTGCGGTTGCGTGTTCGTATTTGAGAAAGCGTTGCTTGCAAGAGGTCATGCGCAAGTCTTGTGGCGAGCATTCACTTCGCTTCAGTGAAGCTGCGCGTGTGAGAAATTGACATGTGACAGCCCGGTCTGTTTGGGTCTGTGCTTGATACACGAATGTTGATAGACAGCTTTTGCATCAAGTACGTGGTAACAGCCATTAGGCCTACTCATCCGCGTTGGTTCGGATGGTTCATCAAACATGCAATTGAGCCCCGAAGGCATGCGAAGAAAATCGCTCGGCTCCAATTCACTCTTTCATGCCCTCGCTTTATTGGCCTCTTTGAGAACAGCAGAAGTCGAAATAAGGGACTAGTCCGCCAGAGCCTGTGGCTCATACATGATTATTGAAGGGGTGTTTCTCTGCTGTGGCTGACAAGTACTTATTAGACAATCCATATGCTCCCCATGAGCCCCGCCAATGCTTGTTGAAGCATTCACTTATTACTCTTCAACCCATCCAAAGCAAGGCAAACACCTTGCGTATGTCGACTTACCTAGCTCGTACTTTACTCTTGCGGACCTCAGCGATGGAGGTAGTACAGATGAAAGATTCGTGTTCCACATTTTCATTAACTCCTGCTACGTCTCGCTCTTATACTTCGCTTGAAACGGAATGTTTGCATTGGACTCTGTTACTTTCTTACAGGTCCAAGGCAATGGTTCTCGAATGGCTGCGAGGATCGAAAAACGGTTTCTCGCCGATCCCGACCGCACGGTGACCGACTCGGTCGCCCAGCTTCTCGTAGTCGTTCGTGGCGGAATGGAAAACGCTCCGGTTGTCCCAGATCGCTTGGATCGGTTAGTATAGATCTTTCGAAGTGAGACCCTGATGGGAGTACTAACCAAGATCGTTCGGCTGCTTCCACTTGAACCTGACCTGCAGGTCATGGTTGTCTTCAATCACTCTGTACAGGCTGCTCAGAAGCTCCCTGCTCTCGCGCGCGCTCAACTCGTTGATGCGTCTAGGGAAATTGCCGATAGCGTAAATGGACTTCCAGCCAGTCACGGGGTTGGTGCGAACAACAGGATGCACGGCGAGTAGCTCACGACCGACGTTCGCTGGATTTCCTCGCGGTTCTTCAAATATCTTGACATTCTCATCGGCCTCCGCAGCCCTGAGGAACCCGTCACCGCTGAAGGTGGCAGTCAAACCTTCGAAGAACTTTTGGTACGGATCACTGAAGCGGTCGTATATCTCGTAACCTGAAGCCCACAGAGTGTCACCACCACTGGGTGGCAGCTCGGTCAAGCGCAGACTTGTGTAGTCAGCAGGATACGGCTCGAACTGAATATCGCTGTGCCACGATGCAGCGCCAGCTTTGCGATCATCACGGTCTTTCTTGTTGGTGTTGAGGGCCCTGGAAAGCTTCCCAAACCCCTTGGACGAGATCGTGCTAATCTCCTCGTCAGAGACTCCAAATTCACTGTTAGTGCCGTTGAGAAGTGGGTGTATGTGGAGAGTCGAGTCTGAAGGTTTCTTGGTCGCCTCGCCGAGCTTCTGAGCAAGCGTCTTCTGGATGTCGTCTGTCAGGTTATCTTGGGCACGGAAGAATACCACGCCCCTTTCGGAGACTGCGATTGTGTTAGCATACCAATCACTCATATCAGTACAGATGCTGCATACTGGTGATGGCAAGATCACGAATGAGCTCTTTGGAATTCTTCGCGTTCATAATATCGTCGACGACGTTGACCTCAGGATACTCGCGTCCAATCACCGGCGTGACTTCGTCATGCTTGAACTTATCAAGAGCTCCGGAGGTCGACAGTGGCTTTGGATACTCGGTAGTCAATCCGATGGTCTGTGACACCTCTTGAGGCGCTTCAGGCTTAGCTATAGTCGTTGTCGACATTGTTTGGCGATTGAATTGTGGCAAATTGAAAGATTTCTCGAGCGCTTGCAACGAATTTGGTGGAAAGTGCGAGAGAGGGATGATTATTTGTAGACTGCAAATATTTAACAATATCGTAAGCTCTCCATGGCTTTTAGTTTGCGAGATTGCTTCGTCATTTATGTCGATGAATTGGGTGGGATCCTGACCTAAAGCACACAATTCCATCACCCGATCACACCATAGTCATTCGACTCTGACTTCCCACTAGCTGCATATGTTATTGCTCAAGAACATGACCCTACGTCTTTTCATTGTGTTGCATCTGTTCTGCTGGGGCAACAATTGTCATATATTTCTTGATACGGCTACAAGTAGCGGATCTTCCGGAAAGAAAGCAATATCTAACTTCCTCGTCTTAGAGCAGATGCAACGTCGCGTCGGCAAAAAGCGACATTCATTTTCAAAGATGCAAGCTTCTAAACGTGAATCAGCAGTATAAGTCTTATCTTCAATGGTGCATTATTCGAATGCTTCTCCGCTCTGTTTGACCCACCTACTCGTAGCGAACGCAGAGCACGACATTCTTGAACCCGCCCATCTCAACGAGAATTTGTAGAGGCCAATCGCAACGATACGAGCAATACTCGGCGGCATATGCATTTTGAAGGACCCCAATCGTTGTATTTACCGAGGGTGCTGCTCGTTACGGAACTTTTTTCCAGTCTTCAGCATCTATGTCGTGCGATGGTGCTATATGTACTACTGCACGTACAATGAAGCGACGACAACTCGTTTACTCGGCATCCATGAGCAACACTAGAATAGTATGGTATCATCCTGTGTTGCCGAGATACTATCGAGTTGGCGGAAAATTCTTGGAAACTCTCATATAAAGATCGATTCAACGGTGTGCCCAAAATGGTCTGACTGGCGTGCAAAAAAGTCGCCCGACCATGAGCGCGCTCCCGAAGAAACACGGCCTCGTCGAAGAGACTTCTGCGCCATCCCTCGAATATTCCGACATCAAGGCCTCTCAGACAGGAAAATCGTCTGCCACTACATCGGCCATCGAGCCTGGGAACACATTTGACCTTGCCGCACCGGCAGAACGCAGAAGTTGGTGGCAACGAAGAGCCCGAGAAGACAACGATGCCATTGCCACTCGGGAGTCAGTCTTCGACAACGAACAACTGGCCCCCCAATATCAACCTCGATCGGACTGGGAGAATATACACCGATTCGACCCTTCTCATCGATGGACTTTTGGGGAAGAGCGCAAAGTCATTAGGAAAATCGATTTGCGCATCTTGTCTTTTGCCTGTCTGATGTTCATGGCTCTCGAGCTTGATCGGTCAAACCTTTCTCAGGCTGTCTCAGACAATTTCTTGTCGGACTTGAACATGAATACCAACGGTATGGTTGAACCTGCCTAGCGGACTAAGACGCTTATTGACAAGGATACAGACTATAATCTTGGAAACACTGTCTTCAAGTTGACGTTTCTTTGTGCCGAACTGCCTTCCCAGCTTGTCAGCAAGTATCTGGGTCCAGACCGATGGATTCCAATGCAACTGTGCTTGTGGAGTCTTGTATCTGCAGTAAGGCTTTTCGAGCAAATTTTTCTGTTTCACTGTTGACCATTTTCACAGGGCCAATTCTGGCTCAGTGGGAAATCGTCCTTCCTTGTTTGTCGTGCCCTTTTGGCGCTCTTCGTAAGTCAACCTTTGGGGATCCTACTTCTCGAATGATCGCACACTACTAACACGTTGACTCAGCAAGGCGGCTTCATCCCAGATGTAAGTATCGTTCGACGTCTCAAGTAGAATTTCACCGCTCACACCAGTGTCAGACGATCCTTTATCTCAGCTACTTCTACACTTCGAGCGAGCTATCGATCCGACTGGCTGTATTCTGGCTAGCGTACAATCTCGCAGACATAATCAGCGGACTCCTGGGCGCGGGTCTCTTGCAGCTCCGTGGCCTTCATGGACACGAAGGATGGAGATGGTTGTTCCTGATTGAGGTTTGGATATCCCCCGAATTCTGCAATGACACATGAGCTAACGCTACCTTCGACAGGGCCTATTGACCCTTGTCGTCGGTGCCTTCTCCTGGTTCCTTATGCCTGCAGGACCAACTCAGACCAAGGGAGTTCTTCGAGCGAAGAACGGTTGGTTCAATGAAAGGTTCGCAAAATTTCCTCGTTGCATCGACAATTCCTGGGCCATCGTCCGCTAACCCCATCAATAGAGAAGAACGCACAATCGTCAACCGCGTAATCAGAGACGACCCAAGCAAAGGCGATATGCACAACCGCCAACCAATCACGCCGAAGCTTCTCTGGACCTCCATGAAAGACTACGACATGTGGCCATTGTACGCCATCGGCTTGACGGGTCTCATACCCGCGACGCCTCCGTCGCTCTACTTCACATTGAACCTCCGCAGCTTTGGTTTCAGCGTACTCGTTACGAATTTGCTGACAATCCCTCACACGATACTCAGCATGGTCACTCTGTTGGGAATTACGTATTTATCCGAGAAATGGGATGAGAGATCATTCACCGCGCTGTCGGCGCAGTTGTGGCGACTTCCCTTCCTGATCGTGCTCTACATTGTGGACATCAATTCGATCAATCGTTGGGTGGCATTTGCAGTTTTGACGCTGTTGTTGGGAACCCCGACCGGTACGTTCGACCACTTCACAAGTCGTGTCCCGAGGGTATCTTGCATCCTAACATCTAGCGACTAGCCCATCCGCTCCAGGTCAGCTGGAACTCTCGCAACTCCAACGCCGTGCGCTTACGTACTGTCTCCGCGGCTCTTTACAACATGACCGTCCAGTCGGCCGGGATCATTGCATCCAACGTGTATCGAGAAGAGGATGCTCCTCGCTATCGTGAAGGTAATAGGGTTTTAATTGGTATCTGCGTCATGTTGATGGCTCAGTATGTGTTGACGAAGGGTTATTACATGTGGCGGAATAAGAGCAGGGCCAAGATCTGGGATGCGATGAGCGAGAAGGAACAGAGAGAGTATTTGGAGACTACGACGGATGAGGGTAACAAAAGGCTGGATTTCCGGTTTGCTCATTGATCTCGATGACTTGTGTTTGCCTTGCTTTCGATGGGTTGAAGAGTAAGTGAATGCTTCAACAAGCATTGGCGGGACTCACGGGGAGCTCATGACCCTTGAGTGACTTTTCACGACCATGTGAGCTTTTCAATGCTGCCATTTGAATTACTCGCCAGATAAAGCAGACATCCAAAGCCTCATATTCTGCCAACCACTATAACAGAAAACACAAAAACACAATGTTGATGACTCCGGACCAGATGACCGAAGCCTGCAACACCGGCAATGTCGGTATGACGGCCGAGGTTGTCGAGTGCGCCTCTCAGCATTCACAGGCGACAAGGAAGAAAGTGCTCGACACTGCGCTCAGGCGTGCTATCAAGAGGGATGCCACAAAAATAGCGGCATATGTTGTTGAGAACGGTGGAACGTCAGTAAGCTTGATGGAAGTCCTATCACGCCATCAATACTTCCACGGCGCGAACTGGTCGAGAAGCTCATTTCTCACGGCTGGGATATCGACAATGGCGAGATTCCCCTCTTGTGGACCGTCGTGGGGCACAGAGACTGGGTTGAATGGTGTGTTGCTCGGGGAGCGAGAGTTATGCCATCATCCGGCTCCCCTGAACATGCTTTTACCATCCGACATCCCATGCTCCAATATCCTGCACGAAATGGCGACATCGCGACATTCGAACTTCTACGAGCCTACGGCGCTCCCGTATCGCAGGCAGTCTTACCATCAGCTGTGAGAGCGGCCAGCAAATGCGCTCCACAGGACAGCTCAGTGTCCCCCAGTAGAGAGTATAAGAAACTTTTGACAATGGTTGCCCATCTGCTGGAGAGCGTTGGAATCGATGCCAATATCGCGTCGTTTGGGGTGGCGGCCGGGGTCACATCAGGAGGTTATTGTAGCGCTCCTTTGTGCTGCGTTGCAGACTCCTCCATGGGAGAAACACAGGAGTTGGTGTGGCTCCTGCTCGATTACGGAGGCGATCCCATTCTTCGAGGAAAATACACCTCCACCAACGATCCAACCACAGAGCACAGCGTGACGAGCGCTATGGAAGCACATCCTAACAACAAGCGATTCCGTAAAGCCGTGAATGATCGGATGTTGCGGAAACACGACGGTCATTAGTGAGTTTCTCGTAGGCGCGGTCGTGAAGGGTCGGCACGATCCCGTTGGGAGCTCCAAAGGAAGTCTTTCATGCGTGGAGCGATATGTATGCAGGTCTTGTTGGCAGATTTCTCGGCTGTTCGGTCAAACAAAAAACGGCATCGCTGCGATTGCTTGCAAAGTGAATGAGGTATTGCCACGTAGGTATTTACGACTTAGGTTTCAAGAAAGCTTTGTTCAACCCTGTTTTGACCGGGGTCACAGCATTGCAAATGATTGGTCAGTGTTGACCGCGTTGCACCTCACTACATGAACACGTAGCCAAGATTTCGGTATGAGCTTTCTGCCAGGTATAACATCTTTGCTTGGAGCGAGTAGATCTCAGACGGACCCGACATCCAAGGTGGTGAAAACGGCAGACTTCTTCATTCGCTGCAACCCTCATCGCGCACCCGAACCCGACTGCTTTACGGAGAGAAGTCTCACAGCATAGCATCTTCTTGACATGAGTGGCCACGAACAGCACTCGAACTATTTGATTGCGAAGGGTATTCTTCTTGGAGGAGGCCTCACCGGAATCGTCGAGCTTCTCCCAGATGGAACTGTCATCAAGACCCCTTGGCCCGATGACAGGAGCTCAGACAGCCAGAGAGATATCCGAAACGAAGCTCAAGCGTATCATCGAATCGCAAAACATTTCGAGGGCCACATACGTTTCGTGAAATTGATAGAATTCGACCCAATGGGGCATACCCTTACCATGGAATACATGCCACACGGGACACTTCGAGAGTACCTGAAAAGCAACGACCACGACATCTCTATGGATCAGCGGTTTCTGTGGATTAAAGCAGTGGCGGAGGGATTAGATCTCCTCCACTCGATTTCTATCATACATTGCGATCTTACACCACGCAATATGTTTCTTGATAGCCAATTCGAACTCAAGATCGCTGACTTTGGCTGCTGCTCCATTGATCAGTCAACGAAACTCCCTTCGCTCGAGGCTGTACAATGCCTCCTTGAGCATGACTGGGATATCAACGCAGGAACCCCGTTATTGTGGTGTGTTATCTCAGATCATTCTTGGGTGGAGTGGTGTCTTGCCAACGGTGCCGTCGTCGAGTCGAGTTTAACCAGTGCCGGCGTCCCTCGCAGACCGATTCTCGAGTTTGCTGCGAGCGTCGGCAACATCGAAACTTTTGAGCATCTGCGTAGCAAAGGAGCCGAAGTCTCCCGCAGCGTGCTGCTATCGGCTGTCAGGGTTGCGAGTCGTCTTGCGCCTAAGGATCCTTCGGAGGTGCCTAGTGCAAGATACAAGGAGCAACTGTCAATGGCCTCACATCTCGTTGATAACGTCGGCATCGACGTGAACCTGATGTCATGGGGCGTTGGTGCCGGTGTCATGTCAGGCAGCCCATGCAGCACGCCGCTTTGATGTGTTGGACATGCTTCTCAAAACGAGACTTCGGAAATGGTATGGCTACTGCTCGATCGAGGAGGCGATCCGGATCTTCATCACACCTATTCTTACGACGGCAGCCCAGAAATCCGCATAGACAGTGCGCTTGAAGCACATGCAGACAATGTTCTCTTCCGAAAAGCTGTGGAGGACTAGCGGAAGGCAAAACGCGGTGCGACGGGACAGGAAACTGGGTAATCGTCGAGGATTCAAACTGCTGGGGGAGGTCGATCAGCCAGTCATCATTGCAGCTGTGATTCTGCAGTACGGAGGTATGAGATATCACATGCGAATGATTTCGGTCAAGCTCATCGGTAACAAGGCTTAGAGGCAAGGGCGAGGCAAGAAAGGGCGGCAGTGTCAGAGACTCTTTACGGTCAGTGTAACTTTCATGAATCTTGCAATTAAAAAAAAAATTCCAGCCGTCTAAACATCACCCGTTTGTGACATACATGTCTGTTTTTTTTACACTCCTATCGTAATCCTCTCGTCGAGTCTGTGAAGTCGTTCCGAAAGTGGAGTCGAAAGATCGAGCTAAGCTAAATTGGGGGATGACTTAGCTCGCATCGCTGATTGGCTGGCCGGTCGAGCACAAACTCTCCCGAGCGACATCTACCAAAGCATCATCGACCTCACCACGCCGCCGCCACCACTCTCCACTCCACCCCCTCCACCACAACTTTCCCACTGGGACATTCAAGGCGACGAAGCCGCACTCATATACCCGACAAGCATCAGCATTGGCCGCCGTCACAATGCTTTCCGCCCCGGCAAAGACCGCCCTCCGCTCCTCCGCCAACGCTGGCACCTCTCTCAACAAGAGCGCAGTCCGCGCGCTCTCCACCGCCGCATCGCAGCAGACTACTCCCGCACAGGATGGCCAGCAAAAGCGTGGCATGGCCACCGTCCAGGACGCGCCGCCTGTTCACAACTCGCGCGGTCTGAAGGACCAGGACCGCATCTTCACGAACTTGTACGGCCACCACGGCGCCGACCTGAAGAGCGCGATGAAGTACGGTGACTGGCACAAGACTAAGGAGATGGTTCTCAAGGGAGATGACTGGATCATTTCGGAGATCAAGGCCTCTGGTCTTCGTGGTCGTGGTGGTGCTGGTTTCCCCAGTGGCATGAAGTGGTCCTTCATGAACCCCAAGGGTTGGGAGAAGAGCAACACCCCCAGATACCTGGTCGTCAACGCCGACGAGGGTGAACCTGGTACCTGCAAGGACCGTGAGATTATGAGGAAGGATCCCCACAAGCTCATTGAGGGCTGTCTGGTCGCCGGACGCGCCATGAACGTAAGTTGAAGGAGAAGCAGACAAGCAGATGTTTCCTGCAGCTAACACTCGCTTCATTAGTGCACCGCCGCGTACATCTACATCCGTGGCGAGTTCTACCACGAGGCTGCCGTCCTCCAGCGCGCTATCCAAGAGGCATACCAAGCCGGTCTCATCGGCAAGAACGCTTGCGGCTCCGGCTACGACTTCGACGTTTACATCCACCGCGGTATGGGCGCCTACGTTTGCGGTGAGGAGACTTCTCTCATTGAATCCCTCGAGGGCAAGCCCGGCAAGCCCCGCCTGAAGCCTCCATTCCCCGCTGCCGTCGGTGTCTTCGGCTGCCCCTCCACTGTCGCCAACGTCGAAACCGTCGCCGTCGCACCCACCATTCTTCGCCGCGGCGCTGGCTGGTTCAGCTCTTTCGGCCGTGAGCGCAACGCTGGTACCAAGCTTTTCTGTATCTCTGGCCACGTCAACAACCCCACGACCGTTGAGGAGGAGATGTCAATCCCCCTTCGCGAGCTCATTGACAAGCACTGCGGTGGTGTCACTGGCGGCTGGGACAACCTCAAGGCCGTCATCCCTGGTGGCTCTTCTACCCCCATTCTTCCCAAGAACATTTGCGACGACCAGCTCATGGACTTCGACGCGCTCAAGGACTCGCAGTCCGGTCTCGGTACTGCCGCTGTCATCGTCATGGACCAGTCAACGGACGTCGTCCGCGCCATCTCCCGTCTCAGCAAATTCTACCACCACGAGTCCTGCGGCCAGTGCACTCCCTGTCGCGAGGGTTCCAAGTGGACTGAGCAGATCATGCACCGCTTCGAGGCCGGTACCGCCCGCAAGCGCGAGATCGACATGATGCAGGAGCTCACCAAGCAGGTCGAGGGCCACACCATCTGCGCTCTTGGCGAGGCTTTCGCCTGGCCCATCCAGGGTCTGATTAGGCACTTCAGGCCCGAGCTTGAGGCGAGAATTGCTGAGAACGCTCAGCGCAGCGGTGGCGAGGCTCTGGCCGGTGGCTGGCAACACGACGCCGGCAAGAAGGGCATGCTCATCTCCCCCGGCATGTAAACTGGAGAAGCAAGAGAAAGGAAAGCATGAAAAGCGATAAAGTGTGGAAGAGAAGAGCATCATGTACAGTGCTAGATCGGAAAAGGTCCATTTTTCTTGTGTAAATATTGCGGCTTTTATTTAGTTGGCGTGTAGGCTGCGTATCAAGTTCTGAAATAACATCTTATCCCGTTTCAGCTGTGAGGCAGACAAGCCTCTGTTGCACCATTGAGAATGGGATTTTAGGAAGCAAGTATCTCCGCGGTCGCCGCGGTCGTATTAGCCGATTCGCTATGCTAAGACTAGCCTTCTGCCATTGAGAGTATATTCTTAGAAAGCAAGGATTTCCGGGACACTTATGGCACTATCCTCGTCTTTAGTACCCTGAGAGCGTCGCCATACCATCGAGAGTGCGGAAGCGCGAGTTCGGCTGATGCAAAACAATGGGAGGCATAGATAATCAACTATATATCTACGAAAGAAAAACCACCACCTACGCCTCCAGCGCCACTGGCACCGGCGCACCATCCATGATCTCTCCCCAAGCCGCGGCCTCATACTCCCCGAAACAAGCATACTCATACTGCGCCTTGCCCAAACTCTCTTCCTGCACCTTCAGAAACGTCTCCAATTCACACCACCCGTCATCGCGATCCCCGCACTCTTTGAAATTCTTCCCCATCGGCAGCGTGCGCTGGTTCAGCACGAAGTGGATGTACTTCGTCTCGCCACCCTCTGTGTACTTGGGGCCGTTGGAGCGGTCGCCGGAGAGGGGAGAGGGGGTCTTGATGATTTCCATGTCCAGGCGGGCGGCGAAGGGGGTAACGTGCGACACGCGCAGGGGGTAGGAGGCGGGGATGTGGTCGGTGGGGAGGAGGGGGGCGAATTGCGTGAAGCCGAAGGCCGTCAGGACGGCCATGATGTTGGTGTCGTGGGAGAAATCGAGGTTGAGGGCTTGGTCGAGGGGGAAAGTCTCGGGGTTCTCGTCGAGGGTCACGTTTATCTGTGCTACCGGCGAGGAGATGACGTGCTGGCGTAGGCGGGCGAGGATCTCTTCCACGTAGCCAATGCCGACGGCGCGGCCGGTTGGGGATTGGAAGGCGTTGTTTCCCGCGAAGCTGAGGTCGATGCTGTACTCGTATCCTTCCCACTCGTCATAAGTGAAGAGGCCGCAGAAGGCTGAGAAGCCCAGAGCCACTGTCTCGTACGCGCACATGGACTGGGCGTCGTAGCTGTCTTTGATGGTCCAGTTAAAGCCTGGGGCTTGGGCGTGGAGACGCTCGGTGGCGTTCGCGAGGTAGATGCCGGTCCATTCTTTGGTGGCGTTATTGCCGCCGAAGCTGCGGAAGTTGTTGGCGTTGGGGCAGTTCTGGTAGCCGGCGAGCGAGTTGTTGAAGGTGCCCGTCAGGTTCTCTCGGGCAAGGACGAGGGTCGCGTTGTTGGTCCATTCGAGACCGAAGAAGCCAGCCAAGAAGTACTCCGCGGACTCGATCATGCGGCGCTGAGTGGAGGATCGAGCAATTATTTTGCCATCGTTCGGGTAGAGGTGTCCGTACAGATACTGGTGCAGTGTACCGGACATGAAGAGCTCTTGTTTGCCAACGGGAACCAGGATCTCTTGACCCAACTTGTAGTCCCAAGTGTTGAGAAAGCTCAGGTCGTCCGTGAACATGACATCTCCAAGGACGCCAGTGGTGTAGTTCTTCAGCTTCGCAGCCAGATCCTCAACACCAGAGCCAGCGGTGGGATAGCGCGCACCGTGGCGAGAGAGCATGTTGAGCTGCACGATGGAAGCATTTTCAGGCATTGGATGCTCCTCCGCGCCGAATCCATGCGGGTTGCTGAAGTAATGGCTCAGCTGGCCGTGTTTTGTGAAGATGCTTTCTGCATCATCGCCCACCTGTCCCTCAATGGGGACCTGAGTTTCCAATGGCTGGGGAGGCACGTAAGTCGTTGATGCGAATGGTGCTGGGTTTGACTGGGCGAGGAAAGCAGGTTCGCCAGTGGGAGTCGGTCCTGTAGAATACAATTATCAGTACCAATGCCATGATATCTTTCGCTCGGGAAACAAAACTCACCAGGCAAGAGCATTGGTTTGGTTACCAAGTAGTCCGGCAAATCACTCTTCGCCGAATCACTCCCAACATCCGCACCCTTCCCTCTCACAACACCAGCATCAACCAACCTGGCAGCCGCGACAGCAGCCAAAGAATAGCTCCGAATGAGCATAATGAATTGCACAATGACAATGGCAAACAGCACAATCTGTCCAATGAAAAGCGCCTTCTTGCTGAAGCGATCGTACAAACGATAACCAGACTTCTTCTGGGAAGATTGCTGCAGCAGAAAACGAGGCTGCTGCTGATGATCTTGCTGGTCTTCTTGAGGTAACAGCACCTCCTCAGCCTCCGAGATCATGGCGCTTTTTGTACGCTCGTTTTCCCCGCCGTAAACACGATCAGCATCGTCAACGTCGCGGCGAGCTGACCACGATGACATCGCGGGATCCTGTGTCCTGTCGCTTAGCTGCAGCAAGCTTGCCCTGTACACCTGTGCGTAGCTTTCTCCCTCACAGTAGTCACCAAACGCCCGGATGTCTGATGCCGGTGATCGGCCTGCGTGCCACCGCAGAAGGAAGCTGGAAGCTGGATTTGGCACGTGTCAAGGCTGGAAATTGAGTTTTCCTCCGGATTCAATGCAAATGCCGACAATGACAACAAAGGTAATACTTTTGTTAAGGATTGTTTCCTGTTTTGCACGGCCGGTATCGCGCGCTTGAGAAAGTGTGTTTCTCGTCGCGCTGTTTCTGGCCTCCCTTCTCCTCACGGCTGCAAGTTGCCACAGCTGCCAAGGGAGATCCGATCTAGCCGGTGGAGATTTTTGGTTAACGGGCAATAGCGTACCCCGTGGGGTGATGTTGCAGTACAGATGAATGGATTATTAGTTGGGAATATTAATGAGCAGATTGGGGTTCTGTCATGCGAGGAGGAGAAGTATGCGTTTTGGTGGTGATGGCACCGTGATGGTTCCGTGCTGTTGCTGCCAAGATGGCGAAGCATTCTCGCCAGATCTCTAGACGCTTTCAATTCAGCCCTATCGTAAGGATGCTGTCACGATATAGATTACGCATTGTCATTTTGGTAGTTTGTGTATTCAAGAGAATCCGAGGTAGACTATCGATTTGCTATGTAGAATCGACGAGTTCCCTGCAGGAAGTTGTGCCTTCGCTCGGCTCGGCGTCATTTCAATCGTGATACCCACCCAGCCCTTCGTCAATCAGGTAATCCAAGGCGCTCAATGTCTTCAACACCTGCGAGGAACTTTACTCAAACTCTCCTTCCTCAAACTTTACGCTGAACTTCTCCACCGCAGCAAAAGGTATCACATACACCGGATGCACGAGGCCCACGCAGTCACTCTCCTCCACGCCCATGCTCTCCATCTTCTGCGGGCTAGGTCCCTCCCCGCTCCAGTTGAAAGCACTGGTCAACCGACCGCTCTCAGACCTCACCGGCGCCGCAGTATCGTAGTGATAGTGATTCATCGCCGCCGACAGACCCGCTAGAGAGTAAGTCGTGTGGTATCCATCAGGCTTAGCCGAGGGCTTGTCCCTCATACCGCCCTTCCTGCCCGGCTGCTGCGAGCAAGTGAGCAGATAATGCACCAGCGCTTGCTTGTTCCACACGTTCTCCGAAGCCTCTTGCTCGCCGGGGCCGAAGGATGCTTGCAGCAACGCCCATGTGCCGCCGATCCATTGGCTGTAGCACGCGTCTACCAGCTTGTTCGTGCGGCCTGCGTAGCCGCCTTCCGGCTGCGTTTGTTGATGCACCATCCAGCGCAGCAGGGTGGATGTGTCGATGTATTGGGGAATGATTTTGTGTGGTGCGTCGATCATGCTGAGACAGCACATGGCGAGGAAGGCGTATGCGCCGTGAGCCTCTGCGCCGGGGGTGGCTCCAATGCCGCCTTCGTATGTTTGCAGGGAGCGGATGTGTTCGCCCAGTCCTTCGTCGAAGGTCTTCAGGCCGGCGTGGCGGGCAGGTGATGATGGAGGGAGTTCCATGGGTAGGTTGAGGATGGTGATGATGATGAAGGCACAGTAGGCGCCGCGAATGTCCATCTCGGCGTTCTCGGCCATGCGAAAGCCACCGTCGGGCTGCTTCAGCTTCCCCAGCCAGTGCCATATGGCGTTTCTGTTGATTTCCTCAAGAGCGTCCACCATAGCGAGTGCGAGTACACAAGCGTAGCTTGCCGCACAGTGGCTGAATTGGCCGTGGCCGCCCCCGAATCCACCCGTTGTATTTTGCAATGGTTTAACGGTGTCAATCAAGCGCTGACGGTATTGCATGACGTCCTCTCCCAGTAATGTCAGGCCGTTGAATGCCCAATAAAACAACCAGGGCCTTGCGGCATCGAGAGCGACATATGGAGCTGGCAGTTTTCCAAGAGTAGCATGTAGGAATTTGATGTGCTGTTCACGCCTGAGATGCGGAATGCCGTACTTGTTCAAAGGAAGGTCTTGTGTGTCTTTACCGAGCAGGTGAGGAAGACACTCTTTCCTGACCTTCGTGAAAGCTTCTGAGGTTGCAGTCTGATGGTCTTCGGGGAAGAGATCGAGCACTGTCGGTGCGAGCCATGGTGGCAATGGGTGGGCAGTTTGCTTCATGTGTTTGCCAGGAAAAGGAGGGCCGCCCTCATCGTCTGGAAGCTCGACGATTTTCGCCTTCTCCATGAGAAGGTTGTCCAAGGTGTCGTTGGTCGGAGCTGGCATGTTGGCAGTCTTTCGTGTTGCAAACTTGACTGGGCGTTTGTGTGGTGGAGGACGTCTGGGTTGCATGAGATGGTGGTATTTATTAGGTATTCCAGACAAGGAGACGTTAGTATTGTTCGTTTGCGCCAATGAATGGCATGCAGCGCGGGTGAACTGTCAAGCTGCGGCTTTCGAAGACCCGGTGCTTTCGAGATTTTGGCTGTATATTATGCTCGTATGTATACGCTGTGAATGATGTCTGTGAGACAGGTCAAGTCACTGGGTGAAGTCTTGCCATCGGCTTCTATTCTGCAGTAGTAGTACCGCTGAGATATCTTCCTTCGCCCTCCGTGATCAACTATGAAACAAGGACCTACCAGCACCTGCCCAGCAATACACTCGAGTTTCCGCTTCACCGTATGCTAGCAGGGAGATAGGAATATTCTGATCTGACCATGATCGACTGGTCGCGTGAGATGTATGCAGAGCTGCAACCTGAGGCTGCCAGCGTGGAAGCGCGCCGAAAGGCCATGACGCTCTTTCCTCGTCCATGATCAAATCAGCGACGTCTCGCCCGGCGGCCTTGTCACCTCGTACCCTTTCCCAACGTCGCGCGACGGCGACAAGAAACATCCAACACGCTCATCTGCATTGTTTTTCCTTCGTTTGCATCGTCTCCCATTTACACCTCAGCTGCCACAGGCACTGTTCACACCGTCTCCCCACCGGCTGGGCGCCCGCGACTTCGACTTGGTGGCATAGACCGCCGACCTCCGCCATCATGGCCGCCACCACCACCTTCGGCGAGATGTTTCCGCGCATGGCCATGAGAGGAGCGCAACGTACTCTAACTGCGCGCCCGAATGCCGTGCCTCTCGCCTACACTCTCCTCTCCGCTCGCCGCTCCATCTCGACTGCATCTAAGAGTCCGCTCGGCTCGCCTTCGATCGCATCCAGGTCTCCTCTCGCTAGTCTCACCCAGCAGCGAACACTCTTCGGCTCAACATGGGGCGCATCGTCTAATCGCAACATGCTCGCCTACATGGAACAGACCGCGAACAACAACCCTGCCAGCGCCACCGCTCAGAATGCTTTCTACTCCGCTCTCCTTCGATCTAACATGCCCGAAATTGTCGTCGAACGCTATCAAACTGGACGTTTCGCCTCAAACACTGCTTGTGAAAATGTGTACAAGAAGTCTTTGCAGCAAATTGGTGCCAGCGAGAGTGGTGCCTTGGGCAACGTGGCTGGACAAGGCAATGGCCAAGGCAACGGAATGAGCAACGAACAACTTCAGGCTATTGGACAAGCAGTCGCAGCGAGGCACACTGGAAACAATGTTGGTATCACCGCTCGCGCCGGATCTGGAAACAAGGGTGAGCCGCTGTATGTCGTGGTTGACGAGAGCTTGGGCGCTTCTATCTTCAAATGGGTCAAGTTTCTCTTGATTTTCGCATTCATCGGCTACGTCGGTCTTGTCATGATCACCTTGGTCGTCGAGGCTCTCGGCTTCATGAAGAAGACCGGTAGCGCTCAGAATGCCGAAACCAAGCCTGAGCTGCAGACCACGCGCTTTGCCGATGTTCACGGTTGCGACGAAGCCAAGGAGGAATTGCAGGAGCTTGTCGAGTTCCTGAAGGCACCCGAAAGCTTCAGCACGCTCGGTGGCAAGATGCCGAAGGGCGTCTTGCTCGCGGGTCCTCCTGGTACTGGTAAAACACTTCTGGCTCGCGCGGTCGCCGGCGAGGCTCAGGTTCCCTTCTTCTATATGTCTGGCTCTGAATTCGATGAGGTCTACGTTGGTGTTGGTGCGAAGCGCGTTCGCGAGCTTTTCGCCAACGCTCGCACCAAAAGCCCTGCTATCATCTTCATCGACGAGCTGGACGCCGTGGGAAGCAAGCGCCACGAGAGAGACGCAGCCTACGCTAAGCAGACACTGAACCAGCTGCTCACTGAGCTGGATGGCTTCGAACAGAACTCTGGCGTCATTATTATTGGCGCTACTAACTTCCCGGAATCCCTTGACAAGGCTCTTACTCGCCCTGGCCGCTTCGACCGCAACGTCGCCGTATCTTTGCCCGACGTTCGCGGCCGTATCGCAATTCTCAAGCACCACCTCCGCAACATCAAGTTTGACTCTGACGTTGATGCTTCGATCATCGCACGTGGCGCTCCTGGATTCTCTGGTGCCGAATTGGAAAGCATCGTCAATCAAGCTGCCGTCCACGCCTCGAAGCGCAAGGCCACCAAGGTTACCCTCGAAGATATGGTTTGGGCCAAGGACAAGATTATGATGGGCGCGGAGCGTCGCAGCGCCGTTATCCAGCAAAAGGACAAGATCATGACCGCATACCACGAAGGAGGCCACGCACTCGTCGCTCTGTTCACTGAAGGATGCGATCCTCTTTACAAGGCGACGATCATGCCCCGTGGTCATGCGCTCGGTATCACCTCCCAGCTCCCCGAAATGGACAAGGTCAGCGAGACAAAGAAGGGCCTAGAAGCCCGCATCGATGTCTGCATGGGCGGCAAGGTCGCTGAGCAGCTTCTTTATGGCGATGAAGGCGTCTCGACCGGTGCTTCCAGCGACATTCAGCAAGCAACAAACCTGGCCTATCACATGGTGACACAGGCTGGTATGAGTGACTTGCTCGGCAACATCGATCTTGCAAGCAACTACAACCGCCTCTCCACGGACACCAAGAAGCAAATCGAAAGCGAGGTCCGCCGCATTGTCGAAGCCGGCAAGGACCGCGCAACGAAGCTTCTTACTGACAAGCGCACCGAACTCGACAGACTCGCTACCGCACTGGTCGAGTACGAGACTCTGACCAAGGAAGAGATGGAGAAGGTGATCAAGGGCGAAAAGCTGCAGAACAAGCTCAAGGCGAGTTCGGATATCCCAGTGAAGCTCCCCAGCGTACCTCTGCCTCCTCCATTTGGCGTTCCGCCTCCCATGGGCGGCCAAGCGGGTGACGACAGCAACGGCGGCGGCGATGAGTCAAGACCTTATCCTGCCGGTAGCCCTTAATCGTGGCAAATCCATTGCGGTCGTACCCTTCAACGTTGCGACTGCGTGCCTTGTCGGTCCAGCTATTGGACCTGGCCATAGTGGATGATTCGAATCATCCGAGGCGCGGCCGGTGCCATGGTCACAAATGTGAGCGTCCACCTGAGTTGACCCCCTCCCCGGCTCGATTCATCAGACTGCCACTTTCCCTTATCCCGTAATTTTCATGGATGGGTAGGAAACTGGGCGTCGGGGCGTGAGGAAGGAGGAGTGCAGGAACGCAAAAGAGAGCCCAAGAGCTCCAGTGTGACCTTGCAAGGGTTATCTATCGACACCGGGCATACGACTTTGTCCGTCTGTACTCTCTTTTCCTTTTGGGTAATGTCAACTTTTTTCCCTTTTCATTTTGATGTGCTGCATAGGTAGCGAGCATAAGGTAGTCTTTGTATCTGTAGCTCTTGCAAAAAGCATTCATGATAATTCTCATCCTCAAACGTCTGGCTGCATCTGTGCTATAGATGATGACGACAATCGCGTTGGCGACAAAAGGCTCGGCATTTGTACATCTACCTCTACAGGTACACCTCAGGGACCAGAAAAATCAACGCCACCGCGTCATCAACCTTCACACATCCCTCACTCCACATCTCAACCCCACACTCGACTCTCACTGATGATATTCCGACTTCCAGAACAGAAGTTTTTGAGGCTCGTTTCCCTGCATGCGCATGTGCAGGCGCAGGAACTTTGTTTGGCGGCGAGCCATCAAGAACGTCGTCAAGAAGCAAAGAGTACAGTAGTGTCCCTCGCCAAGGTCTTGCTATCCGTCATCCACTCCTTCACCTACTCACTACTCTCCCTTTCGTTTCTTCTTTGTCTTGACATTCTCACCCGCGCGGGTCCATTCACACGCTATCACGGCTGTATCACTGACCTGCTGGCAGCGTCACGCGGTGTTTGCACTTGTGTTTGCTGTGCGACTGTGCTGATACACTGACTGATCCCTCTCATTGTTCACTGTTGCGGCATTTTCTTTCCACGCGGCCACTCGTACTCGCATCGCATGCCTTGTCACCACCTCCGATAAAAAGGATCGCAGCACTCCCATTCTCTCCCCAAACGCTCTTTTCCCACCGCTACGTCAAGATGCTGTTCGCCATGGCTGCCTTCATCGCCACCCTGCTCCCTCTCGCGCACGCCCTGAACCTGGACATTGCCTCTCCTCCTTCCATCCGCAACGCCTCGTCCTCCCTCGCATTCAACCTCATGTCGTACTACCAGACAAACCAAACCGGAACTCCACCTGAGAACATCGGCACCCTGCCTCAGCCTCTCTACTGGTGGCAAGCAGGAGCCATGTGGGGCGGCCTGGTGGACTACTGGGCATACACCAACGATTCCAGCTACAATCCCACCATCACGCAAGCTCTGCAAGCTCAAGTCGGCCCTGACGACAACTACATGCCGCCAGCCTACTTTGCCTCTCTCGGGAACGACGATCAAGCCTTCTGGGCCCTGGCCGTGCTCTCCGCAGCCGAATATGACTTCCCTTCCCCTCCAGCGGATCAGCCGCAATGGCTCGCACTCGCTGAAGCGGTCTTCAACACTCAGTGGCCGCGCTGGGAGACTGCTACTTGCGGCGGAGGACTTAAGTGGCAGGTCTTTGAGTCGAATGCAGGTTACTTCTACAAGAACACCGTCTCCAATGGTGCTTTCTTCCAGATCGCCGCGCGCCTCGCTCGCTATACTGGTAATCAGACTTACGTCGAATGGGCCGACCGCGCTTGGGATTGGATGAGCACCATCGGTCTCTTTGATGCTGACTATAACGTTTTCGACGGCTCCGACGAGAAGATCAACTGCACCGAGACCGACCACACAGCGTGGAGTTATAACCCCGCCCTCTTGATCTATGGCACAGCTTCCCTGTACAATTACACCAACGGCTCCGCCATTTGGGAAGAACGCACCTCCGGCCTCTTGCGCGCCACGATCCGGAACTTCTACAGCCTCCCCAACGCAACCAACATTCTCTTCGAGCAGGCTTGCGAACCCCACGACACGTGCAACAACGACCAGTACAGCTTCAAAGCCTACGCGTCCCGCTACCTGGCCAAAACCGCCGTCTTAGCCCCCTACACCCTCCCCGCAATCCGCACCCTCATCGAAGCTTCCGCGCAGTCAATGGCGCAAGCGTGCTCTTCCGGAGCGGACAGCGTAACCTGCGGTCAGAAGTGGTATGTCGGCGGCTTTGATGGCAACGCAGGGATCGGGCAGCAGATGTCCGCCCTCGAGGCTTGTCAGGCTTTACTCCCAATCTTGCCTGCTGCGCCGGTCGTTCAGCCAGGGACAAATTTCACGACTGTGCGGGATTTTGTACCGCGTACTGGGCCGAATGTTACAATTGCTGTGAGGGATGTGACGAGCACTTTCGCTGCTGAGTCGCCTACGGGTACGCCTGATGGGCCGCCGGGGCAGCCTGGTGGAGGACGGAATGGGAGGTCTGGAGGGGGAAGTGATGGGGATGGTGATGGGGAGAGCACTGCGGCTTTGCGGGACAGGTCGGATTTGGGCGTTAAGATCGCTCTGCCTGTTCTGGCCGCTGCGGCGGCGGAGGCTGGGGGGTTGTTTTGATGTGATTGAGGATGCAAGGCAGCTGCTCCGAAAAAGATGATGTGAGCACTGTGAGTGAAATTTTGATGGAACGCCCAATGCATGTATATGTATGTATAATAATTAAATCCGGAGGGCTCACAGCACGGATGGACGAGAAATGGATATGGGCACAAATTTCCCTTTGATGCGATTCTATAAGCCTTCGATTTCAGGTTGCTCGTACTTCGTGAAGATCTGGATGTCTTGATGTGAAGTATGACCCTGACGGCTTTAGAAATATTACATGACTAGGGAGAATATAATTGCAATGGAAATCGGTGCAAAATGGACATCGACGGATCTTGACGGATATGTACCTACCACACATGAGGACTGTAACTTGTCCCTGGTCTTGTCCTGACCCCGATTTCTCTCAAGTGTACGCAGCCCCACAAGGATTGGTGGACTTGTTGAAGCTGACAAAGCGAAGCTCGAAGGATGCACTTCAAGCCGGCGCCTCAAGACGCCACGATCAACGACATCAAGCGAACATCGTATAACCCGGAGCAGGAGATCTTTTGTCGTCCTTTCTCCGCTGTTGCGGTATTTTGTTGGCTGCACATCGGAGACGGGACAACCACGAACATCTGATTGCTAAGCAAGGAGGTACCAATTACGATGCCTTCGCATGCATCATGCACTTCTTTCCAGCTGCAGGGCCGGGAGGAAGAGTATATCAATAGTCCATTGACCCAGCTCAAACTCTAAAGACAATCCACACATCCTCGAGCCATCAACCAAGACCACCCAACATTCCCAGCATGTCCACCAAACTCATCGTCGTCATTGGCGCGACCGGCATCCAAGGCGGCTCGGTCGCCCGCCACTTCGCAACAACACCAGGCTGGCGAGTCCGAGGCATAACCCGCAACCCAGGAAAACCCTCCAACGCCTCCCTCCGCGACCTGGGAATCGAGCTCGTAAAAGCCGACCTCGACGACCCAGCCTCCCTCAAAGAAGCTTTCAAAGACGCCAACGTCATCTTCGTCAACACCGATTTCTGGGGCTTCCTCAACGACCCAGAGACCTTCTCCCTCGCCGAGAAACAAGGCAAATACCCCAACCAAGTCGCCTACGACCGCGAAGTGCAGCAGGGCAAGAACGCCGCCGACGCTGCCGCCGCCGTCCCGACGCTCGACCGCTACATCTGGTCCACGCTCAGCGACACGAAGAAATGGAGCAAAGGCGAGTTCACATGGAACCTGCACTTCGACTCCAAAGCCCTCGTGACCTCGTACATCCAATCCGACCTCCCAGCCCTCGCGGCCAAGACGAGCTACTTGCAAGTCGGCATGTACGTTCAGAACTGGAAGATGAACCCAGCCATGCGCCCCGCGAAGCAAGCCGACGGTTCTTTCACGCTCAAATACCCGAAAGCATTCGCCACCATGCCTGCGCCCCTCGTCAACCCGGCGCAAGACACGGGTCTTTTCGTCGAAGGCCTGCTCTCCTCCCCCGCAGGCGGGCTCATGGTGGGCTACAGCAGGATGATGGCGAACGGGGATTTCTGGCGCTTGTGGGCTAGGGTGCACGGGGTGGAACTGGAGATTCTGGACCATGAGTTGAATTTCGGTGCCGATTTTCCGGAGTTTCTGAAGTGGGAGTTTGATGACGCTTTTGCTTATGGGATCAAGTTTGGGTTCGATGGAGGTGATCCTGAGGCGAAGGGGCCGGAGGCATTTGGGGTGGATTTGGGCAGGGCGACGGATTTGGAGGAGTGGATAAGGGGGGAGGATTGGAGTGGTCTCCTTTGATTTCTTGGTTTTGACAGACCGGGAGGTGATGGTATGCGCACGGAGATTGCGCAGCGCGAAGAAAGGATGGAGATCGACCAGTAACACGAATTCATGACCAGACAGACTCGACACGCTTTCTCAAAACACATTCCCCCCTCTGCCAGTCCAACCTAAACCTTCTCAACCTCATCACATCTCTTCTCCTCAGAACCACCCTGCGAACCCACCTCCTCCGTCCCAAAAAACCAACTCAACCCCCAAAACCAGGCGAGCCCAACCCCCACCACCGCGCAAAAATAAAGCATCAAACCCCCCACAAACCTCACCACCCCTCCCTCTACCACGACCCCCACCAACCCCTCCACAGGCTTGATCCCCAGACTCCACCACCCACTCCACAGCACAAAAAGCCAACGCCAAACCCCCGACCTCCGTACGCGCGGTGAGCGACCCGATCGAGGAGCAAAGGTCCGCCTAGCCATGATGTAGCTGACGTAGGCCATGTTAAAGGCGAGCAGGAGGCTGAGGGGCGCTTTGCCTGCGATGTCTGAGAGGGTGGGTGGGTTTAGGGAGTCGCTGGTGGTGTAGGCGATGATGAGGGAGAGGAGGTCGGTGTAGTGTCGGGTACCGTCGATTGTGAGGCCTAGGAGGAAGGCGAGGAGGAGGCGGGCTGGAAGGGGGCGTTGGCGTGGAGGGGAATGTGCATGTAGTGGAGGGGCGGTCGTGGTTGTTGGTGTTGTCGAATCTGGTTGGGGTGATTGAAGGCTGCTCATTTTACTACACGATGAAGTATGCTGTTTGGTTGAGTTGGTAATGGCGAATGCGAAAGTGCCGACGGTGAAGTAATTTCCGCGATGGTTGTGATATAGTCTGGCGATTTTGGTGGTTGGGTATGGCGATGGCTGTGGTTTGAGTAAAAGATGAAAGTATATTGCACGTCAAATCATCAATGCTGAGATGAAGCATGCGTCGAAGGATGCAACGCTTCGACAACGCTATGATGCTCAGGTGTTCCTTAGTTGCAACAAGCTTCGGCGTAGTACCGGAAGATCCACATCGTTCGATCACTCGATCAATCACACTGCAACGATCGTTCTCATTGTTTCTAGGGAGATTGAAGCTCAGCAGACTAGATCCTTCGCTTCGGCAAGACGGGTAAGGCGGGTGTCGATTGATTTAAGGCTGTAGGAAAGACTTGATGGTCAAGATTTCGTAAGACCTTCATACTTCGCTGTTTGGTGGGCGTTCGCTCTACTCACCCAAACACTTCGTTGCCTCAAAGGTAATGGAGGGATCAAAGTCGTTCCTGAAAATGTCGCGAACGTGAACCAGTCTAAAGGTGCTGGCACCAGCAGGTTTTCCAGATCTCTCGAACACCCCGGCTTGTCCAAACGGGAAAATCGCCTGATAAGAAACATTGAGACCAGAACAACTCATGATTCCAACCAAACCAGAACGCCCGATTCGCCTGACCATCCGAAAACGCCAGAACTCACACCCCGCCCTAATCCTCCACAACGCACATCTTCCTCGCCCTCGCGGGAATCTCCCACTCCACCTCCTCCATAATCGCATAAGCCTCAAACGGCGCACCCCTCATCGTCCTCTTCACCTTCTTCCTCCCCGTCGTGACATCATCGACCATCCGATCCTTCCACCCCTTCACCTCGAAAGTCTGCACGCCCGCCCACGCGCGGATCAAAGCGCGCCAGTAGCACGCCTCCGCGGCAGGGGTGAGGTATCGCTCGCGGAAAGTGGCGCGCGCGTTGTCGGCGATGCGTTGCGTGGCAGGCATGTTGGAGCGTTTGAGCAGGGAGGACATTTTCTTGGGCAGGTCGGAGAAGTCGCGGCGGGTTTGCACGTAGTTTTGTGATTTGCCGGTGGGTTGCAGGAGGTGGTGGAAGTGCTCGATCCAAGTTAGTTGGTGGGAGAGCAGGACGGAGTGGCAGTTTAGCAGGGATTTGAGGCGCCCAGAGTAGGTGTTTCCTTCGGTTTGAGCGAGAAATTGGTACGAGCAGTGGTCTTCCATGCCGAGGAGGAGATTGTCAATATTGGTTTTGTTATGCCAGTCAAGTGTCTGCACGTCGGACCAGGGTTGGCCTGCGCTGGCGGCGATGAGGCCGGAGCGCACGTCGTGTGAGCCGAGTCCTTCGACTGCACCGCGCCAGACTAGTTGGGGGATTTTGTCGAGGAAGTCTTCTTCTTCCGAGGCGAGGGTTTGTTGTAGTTCGGTATAGCTGCGTAATCCAACGTTTGGCCATCCCCAGTATCTGCAGGTCGGAATTGATTAGCATTGTAGAGTGAATCTCTCATTCCTTGGTCTCAACTTACCCAAAATCAGGCATAAGCCAAATATTCTCCTGATGCGCAAGCCTCGCATATCCCCAAGTAGTATGATTCAAATCCTCCTGATCAATGAGCGGCGCATCATGATCCGTCAACGTAAACTCAACATTCGGCAGCGGGCCCGGATGCGCCATGACAGCGCGATGGAGGGAATGCAACGTAGCCAAAGACCTAGGACGATGATTTTGATCCGAAACGCCATGCGCGTCGATGACATATAACTGATTATCGTATATCATCGCCCGCACAATCCCATCGCCCCGCCACCCGACCTCGACCTCTCGCCCCGTAATGCCGCCTTTGGCTTTCCACCAGGCAGCCGCGCGGTCGATTTCCTTGTACAAGTCCGGGAAGGCAACGAGGCATTGCATCTCGTCGAGGCCGTAGTTGCGGGCATCGCGGGGGTATTTGTAGGTCCATTCGCGCTGGGCTTGCCATGCGTGCGACTCGCTGTGGGATTTGGGCGGTCCTTTGGGTCGTGATGGGCGGTTGCGGTTGTACTGCTCTTCTATGAAAGATGCCCCGCCGCTGGATGTGAAGAGGATGAGAGCTGCAGTGATGCAGCCGAACAGCACGATGTAGAGCGCTAGGGTGCGCATGCTTGGTGGCTGTCTGCTGCTCTTGACTGGTGAGATTGCATTGCCGTGAGGATGAAGGACGTGTGTAGGTATGGAGGTGTGTTTCTCGAGGACGAGTGTTCAAAGACAGACCTATCTCCTCAGATGGCGCCTTGCGTGCTGTCTCATTCCAAGCCTTTGTTAAACCGCCAGTGGCGGGAGCTGTGCTGTGGGCGATCGGCATGACGCTTTTCTCCTCAACTTAGTCCAAGCCACCCGCCACTAGATCGCTCGTATGATCAGTCAGATGGAGCATTTCGCTAATGTGCACGCGAGACCACACGGAAGACATTATGCAAGTGAAGTAAAGATAAGATTTTTGGAAGTCGTGTTAACAAGGAAAGAGCAATCTACTCGCGTCGAACATCACGGAGTGCTTAGATCGAGACCCACTCTTGCCGATCACTCGCCTCGCTACCTGTCTCACGGTCTTCTCCCCGGCCGGGGTTTGCCTCTTGGATCTCCCTCGGCTATTCTTCCGCAGCTAAGATTTCCAGACTGTGAAGGCGTTGAGATATCTTCACACTTTCATTGACTCGAATGTAAGGCACACCAGCGCCGACGATATGAGCACAAAACATGTCACTGGACAGTTGAGAAAGATTCGTTCAGTAGGCTGGCTGGCATGCAGTCGTCACCTCAATTGAGGTCGGTAGTCGATGGGGCAACACTGGCCACATAACAAAACATAAGAACTGAATGTCAGGCTGCTTCCGCTGAATGAGAGAGACATGAAGAGCTTCGGAGAACATGGTTTCTCGTGTTGATAGTAATACACAGTTGCTTTCCGAGCCGAGAGCGCGCAAAACGACTTACGTCCTGAAAAAAACGATCTTTCACTAACAAGTTGATCCGTTCAATGCTTTCGCTCCCAAAAGACAAGATTCCCAAGTCCAACACCGCCCGATGCACATCCGAAAAGCCATTAATTTCCTTTCTGACTCGCTGAGATGTCTTTTCTTGATTACCCGATGTCGAATGCACTCCCATAAGAGCCTGAGAGAAGAGAGACTGGAAATTGTGAACGAAGACGTGTGACCCAGTGTCATCCCTCAAAAAGGACCTTTGCCTGCGCCACGCTGCCAAAACCAGCATCTTAAAGCAAAACCAAATCTATCTACGCCCGCAAGTCGATTGGAAGAGCAAAGAGAATCCCGCGCCGTTCCATGCAGTCGTTGTTTTGTCGCAAATCACAGAAGCAAAAGCCCACCACCACCATCATCTTGTTCCCTTGGCCCGTGAGCGACTGACCCTGCTATTAATCACCACGCCCGTAGCGACCTTGGCGTTTTTCTTCCCCTTCTTGGCCGGCGGATTCTCCGAGTGCAGGTGGTGATTAATAGACTCGCCCATGAGGTTCTTCCAGCGCAAACACCTCTCGCCGGCCTCGGCCTTCTCCTGCTCCGCCTGGCGGCGCGTGGCGATACCCTTCTTGGGCTCCTCCTCGGCCTCGAGTTTCTTCGCCGCCTCCGTGTCCATAAAATCCTTGTGCGCCCGCATGTATTTGGCGATCTTGTCGCGCCACTCGTAGAGTTCCTTGCGCAGGCGCTTTTCGCGCTCGCCGCGGTCGTCCAGCCAGTTGATCAGCGCGTCTAGCACGGCGGGGTCTTCGTAGTAGCCCCATTCGTGGGCGTTGTGGAGGGAAGAGGGGCCTTCTTCGTGCTTGCGGCGTTCGTGGACGGTCATGCCATACTTGGCTTTGTAGGCGGCTTGTTCGTCTTTCGGTAAGTCGATGAAGCCTTCACGCTCCATTTCGTCGGGACCTTGTACCCAGATGCGGCCGTTGGCGTAGCCGTGGTGTGCGGTGCTGCTGTTGGGTAGACCGCCGAAGGGCTGTCCGTTGCGCTCGAACCAGTAGTATCTGTTGCAGTAACGGTCCTTTCCGAGCATCTTTGTGCGTTGAACGTCCGCTTCGCGAAGATCTCCATCGCATTCGTTGATTTGAGCCTCCAGTTCCAGGATGCTGTTCCTCAGCACATCACAGTCGCGAACCAAAGCTTGATGCTCCTTCTTCTGCTTCTCGGCCGCTTGCTTGACAGCATCGATCTTGTCTTGTCTCTCCCTCTCCTGAGGGCTCATGTCATTACCGCGCTTGCGTTTGCGCGAAGAGCGACGGTTGACTGCTGGGTCGTCTTCGGGTTCAGAGCTTCCACCAGCTTCGGCAGGCAATTCTGGGAAGAGTTCGGGTATGCGTTGCACTTGCTCCTCCTTGACCAGCAGCTCATCATGCGCCGCTTTGCGATCCCGATCCTTGTACGCCAAGCTTTCCATGGCAGTCTTCTTCTCGCGCTGATGCTCCATCTTGCGTTTGCGCACTTCCGTTTGATCCTCGCTACAATCCTCCAGGAAATTCTTGAGAGCCTTTGTCGTGGTTGACAGCATGGTCATAGGCTGGAGAGCGGAAGCGCGAAGGTTGACGTTCATAGTCTTGAACTGATACCTGATATTCTCCTTGGTCGGGTCCATATCCAGGGGAACAAGGTACGCCAGAACCTTGTCACATATAGCCTTGAAATGCGGGGCATGAGAGAGTTGGTTGAGAATGCCGACAAGGATGAGATGCCAATTGCCTCCTTGCATATCCCGCAGACCAAGAGCTTCGACCCAGTCGAATCCAGAAAGAGCCTCGGAAGCCTTGTGCAATTTGACAGAAGCAGCAGGACTCGATGGCTGTTCTGACACATTCTCAACATGGCTGAGTCTGCTGCGAGTAGAGCGAGCAGGCACGTCGGCAACTGGCGTCGAAACGGTGCTATCGTCAACGTCATCCTCCGACTCGTCCTCTTCGTCTTCCTCGGGCATCTTGGGCAAGTTGACTTCCAGTTTGCCGTTCTCGTTCACAAGCTGCTTCATCACCGCGCAGAAAGCTTCGTCCAGAAGTTGGCAGTTTGTGTTGTCGGATTCGGTCGTAAAGCTCATTGCATCCACGAAGTCGTCAAATGTGAAGCTGTCGATCTCGTAGACTTCACATTGAACATTGAGAGTATTCCAGGTCTCCAGTAGCATGCCGACGGTCTCCATTTGGATTTGACTAGGACGGCGAGCGCGGCCGTTGGTCACGAAATGTGCCATCTCTTCCGTCAAGAAGCTGAGCTGCGGACGAGCGCCGACGTTCTTCTTGGGCTCGACGTCGAGATCCTCGATAGGGTACTTGATGGGAGGAGGCGCAGGTTTGGGTGGTGTAGGTACGACTTGAGGTTGGCGTATAGGGTGATGAGGCAATGCTCCGGCCTGCTGTCGTTGTATCTGCTGCTGTGCTTGCGCTTCCTGTTGCAGGCGGACAATTTCTTCCGGGGGAATATTCTTCGGATGACGGGCTCGAGGAGCCTTCATTTGATGCATATGATCTCTGTTAGCCAGAAGGTGAGCATCTTTGAGAAGATGCTCGGGTATTTGCATCGGCAAACGGTAGTGGATGGCGAGGGGTTCTTTGACGAGCCATGGCGCATGAAGGTAAGGCTCCCTGTTGAGCGAGTTCTTAAGGAACGCCCTGAGATTGAGCTTTGAATAGATCTTGCGGTCACGGCGTACGTGTTGCTCGTCAACGAGAGCTTCGTTTCCAGGCGAGTCGTGGAGTCGGATGAAGTAACGTGCGAAAGCGTTGCGTTGCACAGAGCCATCGGGTCCCTTGATCATGGGGAACTTTGCTTTTTCGCGGATGGAGCCAGGTGCCATGATGTCGCGTTCCGGCAGCGTGACCAATACACTCTCGCCCGGGAAGAACTCGCGCTTGAATTCGTTATAGACCCAGTTGACTTGGAAAGATTCATGTTAGCTGCAGTCTTTCCATACACCAGGTCTTAACCTACCGAGCTCGTCCATGCGTCCGATGGTAGAAAATTGGACTTTGCGAAGAATGGGATCGCGGAGGACATCAGGGAAGACATTCTCGATTTCTGCAAGGCTCTGGTTCTGCTGGTGGTGTCAGTAGAGTTTCGCAATAACGATCAAACTGAGGACAAACCTCTGAAGCGATGGCGTCTGCGTATGTCAGGCCGGACTTGCCGTTGATTGCATCGGTGAACTTTTTCTGTGAGGATCGTTAGATCATACTCGTTTGATTCATGCCTAGGGCGAGCTTGCCTGGTGGAGGAAGTCCCAGCTGCAAAAGGTGTTAGCTACCGTCTTGCGTATCCACAGACAATCTTAGTGTCCATACCGTTTCAAGTATTTCTCGTAGTCGGTGAATATCTCGCCGGTTTCAGGAACGACCCAGACCTGCCACATTGTTCATCAGACCTTGACCCTGCTGTCTCGCACTGTTCTCCAACATACCTCGGCGTCGTCTTTGATGTTTTGTGGATGCGCGATGAATGTCACCGGCTTGCGCTTGAAGAGAACCTTTTCCCATTTGTTAACTCTGCTCTTGTCCATTGCGATGGGTTTCCTTGCAGCGACGTGGCGTACCATAGCGGATTGCGACAGACTAGCCCTTGGCTAGCTCGGTGGAGAATGTCGGTGGGAGTCAATAAGGCGGCCAGGTCCAGAAAAGCGACCAAGCCTATTAAAGCGAGTTGATGATCGACTCCAGTTCGATCGTGCTAAGAGCAAGAGTTGATTGAAGGTTCCACGGGTCGTAGCGACTGTGCGCGTCGGCGGTGGTAGGAAGTTGGAGGTAACGCGTGTAGAAGGAAGTTTGCGCTAGCCAGGGTCGTGGTGAAGGTTCGGGAGGACTGGGTCAATCGCGAGAGAGGTCGGCGGGGATGCGCGTGGGAGGTGGATGGATGAGGATGTCGATGGGGTGGAGGAGGATGGAGGCGGTGGGCGGTGTGGTCGCGGAGGAAGAGGTATGCGAGGAAGAGGCAGAGAAAGGGTGGTAGGCATTTGTGTGGGGTCTCTGCGAAGACCTAAGGCCTGACGTCCTTTGCTCTGCATGGGAGACGCGGTGCCGGCACACGGGTTGACAGCGGCGCCAGCCAAAAGTTGCTAGCTAGCGCTTGCCCAAAGCCCTCCTCTCCTCCTCCTTGCCCGCTTGCTGCTCTTTGACATTTTTGCAGTCTTGCACTTGGCGGTCATATTGATGGGCAACACCTTCATGCGTGTACTCTTTCGAATCGGCAGATGCAAGAGAAATCAATGATCGATCGCAAGATATATGAAGTACTTGCGCCATCGATCCGATGGTCATACTCAAAATCAGGCTCATCTCAGCCCTATATTCTTCACAGCTCCCATACCCTCTAGCCATCCGCCCGACCGCGTCATTCAACTCACGTTGGACAATGCAATCAAATTCCATAATCCAAGCGTTCAAAAACGAGCATTCATCATATTACGGTCATTGAGACAACATGATACATTTCTGGACATATATGGCAGGCAGTCAACCGTCACATGTGATGATTCCCCTCCGATGGATCGAAATGAACTCAGCAAAGGAGGGACTGCCATTCAATATCTTGCAATGACCGAGAGAATTATTGACACTTACTGAGTGATATTACATCGTTGCGACATGAGTGATGCGGACGAAAGGTCGCGATGGAAACCAGCGATCCAATCTGCACGTGCAATCATGCATGATATACTCAACGCATCGAGCGCTATGGAGAAGCACGGAAAAGTCGAGAAGGTATCTCCATTATCGAGGGACTAGTACCATTTCGCGCAGTCCATTGAAACTGTGAACTTTTGAGAGAGACGACGGTCGATGGGACCTCTCCGCCTTAGAGCATCACACGCTGTTAATCGACTTTAGACTAGAGTCGCGAGATCATTCATGCACCGTCAAGTAGAGATTCGAGACTCCTCATCTTTTGAAATGCATATCTAATAGAGTCCAATTCTTCATCTAGCAGACATCCCAAGCCTTGCGTATGACCATGTTTGATTGCTGACCCAAAGACTCGGTGCTTCAAAAGAACAGGCATCTTAGTCAGCTACCGGCTTATAGTGCTCGCGCGCCTAATTCAGGCTTCTTGCTATATTTTAGCAGATGCAGCGAGGTTTGAAGCTTCAAATCGCTGCTTTAATATGGCCGTTCTTGCGCTGAGCAAGCATGTTCTTCCTGACTGAATCCAGGGGGAAAAACATAGAACTCAAGAGGACAATGAAAAGCACACGCGTATACTTGTATCTGCAAAAAGATACGCGAAGTGCCAAATTCGTGTTGATCCTCCCGCCTCATCCCGCGGTCCCAAATTTATTTTTACGAGTGACGTTGGTGCTCAAAGCCTCGCACGCGAATTCTCCCTCCCTCACAAATTTTAGGGTCTTTAGTTCCCTCTGCGATCTAGAATCCCAAACCTTCCAACTTCACACCCAAAGAAGTCCCACCAAAAAGAAATCAAACCACCAAACCATCAAAATTCCACAACCTCACAAACACAAAACCACCACACCTCAACACATACACCATGCCTATCACCAAGAAAGACCGCATCGCCCGCGAGCACAAGAAAGCCGACGCCGCCGGCACGCGCGTGCAGGTGCACAAGAACGGCACGCCTGTCAAGCCCAAAAAGGAAATGACCATCTGCCAGTTCTGCCGCAAGGACCTGGTCGCCGAGAACCTGAAGATCCTGGAGCAGCACGCTTCCACACACAACGAGCAGTGGACCAAGGAGAAGTGCTTCCCGGCGCAATTCTCTTAGGAAGATAAGGAAAGCGAAAGTGCATGGAGATGTTGAGCGTTTTGGGAGTTGGAGTTGGGATGGAGTGAAGGGAGCAAGGGGTTGGAAACGGAGTTTTTTGTTTCGATGCGCTGGAGAACGAACTACAAAATATGATACCCATACTCTTGACGAATACACGCGCACACCTTTTCTTCTTCTTCTTCTTCTTCTTCTTCTTCTTCTTCTTCTTCTTCTTCGTCGTTGTCGATGATCACTCGAGGCAGGAGTACGGGACTGGACCTTGGGTTCAATGATATTACGCAGCAACAGCTCGGGAAAATTTGCCAGCAGACGAACTGATTTCGTTCAACGAGACGCGTTTGAGCTAGGCAGATTGCGAGTTGGTTCTTTCCTACACCACCATAGTCAGCCTCGTGGTGCAGACATTTCACTCCAGGAGAAGAATGGTGTAACGAAAGCAGATTAACAGCCCTGCTGCTTGCTTGAGGCCTCAGATTCTGCCGTATATTAACCATATCATAGCCGGAAGAAAATTTTGCTCGTCTTGACAAATTCTACCCGAAAAGAGCGCTCATAGAAGAATCTGCCGGAGAATTGAACCACGCCCCGAAATGGTTTCACGTACCAGCAAGCTCAGATTCGGCAAATGGTCTCATCTGAAATCGCTAGTAGAGGCTGGCTTAGCACACTCAGACTGATGATAAACCAGAGCGACGTATGCTGGACTTGAGAAACATTAATGGACTGTGAAAGGTTGGTGGCAGATTGGTCAGCGACATCACGCTGCGACACAAAAGAGCGATGAGCCGAGCGAGCGGCTACCTCCTACTCCATAACCCCAACATTTCGTGTCCCCGCAGGTTTGCGGAGTCTTGTACCAAGGCCAAGGTTGTTGTTCGAACCATTCGAGCTAGCGCTCTCCCCTCAGCAGAAGCCCTCATCACATTTTCAATTCCCTCTTCACCAGGCCTGGCGGTCCTTGGAATAGGGCTGACCCAGAAAGATCTTCCGACAAAAGTCACGCATCCACGAGTCTAACGCAGGACAAGATCTGGCAAACGCCGCTGTGAAGTACGCATCTTGGTCGCCGGTACGCCGGTTGAGTAAAGTTATCCGGTGCAGGTCTTATGGCAACACCTGAAGGATTTAGCACGCGGCCGCAATGAGCGGCCGCGCATCTCGTCCTATACCGTATAGACGCTTGCGGCATTTATGGTTGTAACAGTGCTTGCCATCAGACATCAAACCATATGCATTGGCCTTTGCAAGGGTAGGCGATGTTAGTGTCCACTTGTGTCCGGTTCCGGAGCGTTGTCAGGATGTGAAATTTGGAGTGAGATTTTGACGGTGCACCTCGTCGTCTTGTGGAAGTCGGCAGTCTTGTGTCGTGAAATAATGATGATTGATTCTAGAAAGTCAACCGCTGTCGCCGATCGAAAACCTGCTGCCTCGTGGTGATGCGAATCATCTCTCCACATCCTCGTGGCGAGGTCAACGTCTTTGAGTTCAGCGACTCATGTTGCTAGCGTGCAGTGCGGTGAAATACAAAACCATATTTTCACATTTCTCCGCCCTTGCAACCGGAACGGCTCATCGCCGGTATGCGGTGAGCGACTATTTGCACCCGGCAATTTCGACCGGCTTGTGTCAGCAAAGACTCGTCTCCAATAACATCACAAACATCGTCTCCAACATCGTCATGTCCAAGCGTCCTCGCGTCCAAGTGTGTGGAACAAGCCGGGACTTCCACGATTCTTTCTCCACGACAAGCAGGGAACTCCGCAATCTCTGCTGCGCTGCCAAATGCTTGCCTCCACTTCCAAGAAATGCTGTTGACGTCTGGTATACGTTCTGTGCCGTCTGATGATGCATGTGTTGTTCTCCAAGCATGAGGTCGGGTATCTGAGATCCGGCTGATCA
>MSJI02000208.1:0-29722 GCA_001931905.2 Cladosporium sp. IMV 00045
CCTTCAAGGACAGCGAGGCTCCGGGTTACCACTCAGCATACATTGCGTAAGTCGCTTGCCCATTCAAGATTGATCAATGCCGTGCTAACATCTCCATAGCATGTTGGTTGGGTACTCTGTCAAGTGCATGTCTGTGGTTGTACTCTACTTCTACATGTGGAGCGTCAACAAGAAACGTGATCGTGAAGCCGCTGCGTCGGGTCTGTCGTCCGAGGAGATTGAGAAATCTGGCATCGAACGCGGCATGCAGGATATGACTGAGCTGCAAAATAAGGCCTTCAGATATGTGCTATGAGCCAAGAGATTATGAGGGGATATCGCATTACGCAATTGCGTGTTTGCTGATAGGCCATGCAGATTTACACTGCCGGTTATGTGATCATTTAGGCATTCAATGGTTATCAAGCAATCAAATCATTTAAGCTGTCTAGATCTCACTCTCAGAAATGCTACTACACAACCAGCGCATCTTTACCGGAGGTTCCATAATATCATAATCAACAATCCCCACCAGCTTTATTGCGAAGGAGCAAATCTACTTCAAAGATACTACGCACTATGTCTTATGACCCAAATCAGCAGCGGCAGCAGCCCTCCAACCAACAGCAGCCGTTCACTCCCCAACAAGGGACGCCGAACCAAACGACCCCAGCCGGAAATCATCAACAGAGCCAACAAAGCTACAGCTGGGTAGATGGCAATACTCAGGTTCATCACCAACAGTCACAGCAAAACTGGTCATGGCAGAGTGAGAGCGTTACTCAGACCCCGGCGATTGTTCAAACTCCCCATTTACCACCCGTGGCAAACACGCTTCTCATGCAAAATACCTCTCATCAGCAACTACATCAACAGCTGCATCAGAATGTCATGGCCCATCATCAACAAGCTATGTCCCATCACCAGCAGGTGATGGACATGCATCGAAATATGGCCGCTGGTATGGGCAGTATGGCTACGATCACACAGCCTTTGCAGCAACAGCAAGCTCAGGTCTCATACCAGGCAATATCATCGCCCATGCCACAAATACAGTCTCAGCAGCAGCAGCAAGCTCAGATTTCATACCGGGCAGTACCATCGCCTTTACCGCAGATACAATCCCAGCCGCAACTTCAGATCGGTTATCAGACGCCGACGACACCTGCTCGGGTCCAGCCACAGCTTCTGGACAATATATATCGACAATTTCAACAGCAGCAGCCGCAATCTGCTCCACCGCAACAGGCTCTTGAACAGTCTCAGAACTATGGAGCCCGTCCCCCAACGGCAGGTGCACAGCGTATGATGCCGCAGCTTCCACCTGCTCACGATTCGCCGCTTCAGGTCGATCGTCTAAGTCCGCGAAAGCAGCGAGGCGGTTCTGAGATCGACCAACCACCGAATGAACTGGCTCACAACAGGCCAGGCGGAAAGAACTACGACGACCGATTCGAAACCTTGGAACGCAGGCGCAATGAAGACCTCAAGGCCATGAACCGAGAAGGGTCCGAGATGAGAAAACGCCTCGTCGGACTTGAGCGGTCCAGAACACAGGACCAGCAGAAGAGCGAGGCAAAAGATCTAGAGATTCGTCGACTGAAGGAGCAAATTGCAGCCAAAGAGGCCCAGCAGCAGCGGGACAAAGAGGATCACAACCGAGTACGACAACTTGAAAGCTCTCGAGCTGCTGTTGAAAAAGAGCGAGAGATCCGTCGCCTGAAGGAAGAAGTTGCATCGATCGAGCGTGCACGCCGCCAAGATGCTGAGCGAAACAGCCAGCAAATGGCAAATCTGGTCCGCTCACAGGCAACCTCGCCTTCGTCTGCTGGAGCCTTTGATATGACTGCATTGCAGAAGATCATCAAGGAGACGCAGACGCAGCAATTGTCTGTCACAGACATTGAACGCGTGATCGAAGAACAGGTTGGCAAACGACTTGCAGGCATGGCTTCAAAAGCGGATATCCATAACGCTGGACAGCAAATGCAAGGAGCGCTGAGTAAAGTCCCTCCAGGGCTTTCCGAGGCGCAGGTCCAGCAGGCTGTCAGTAGGGAGCTGAATAACGTGATGGAGGATGTGGCGAAACGTGTGCAGCGACAACAGCAGCGCTATCAACAATCCCTTGCGGAGGGCCAGCAGGAGCACCATTCTCAGTCTTCGGAGGCAAGATTACAGACAGACTTTGTCATCGAAGAGCTTCCGGATGAGGCTGCTCAGCCCAAACCAAGAGATAGCGAACGTTCCCAGCGGGCACGGCAGAAGCAAGCAGCTTTACCTCCCAACCCAATGCGTGAGGTGAATGCGTCTTTAAGACCTCATGCCCCTGCTGCGGCAATCAGCAGTCCAAGTGGGTACGGATATGCCGCACTAGAGGCTGTTCCACCAGGAGTTGGCACCCAGCCAAGAAGGATCGCTCAGAATACAACGCAACACAAAGCGATCGAGGCGCCTTCGATATCGCCCACGCTACCTGGAGGCGTATTGGTTCCTTCGGGTCCACAAGGCATAATGAGCAATGCGTTGGTTCAGCCCAGTGGCAGTAATGGGCCCGGACCCCAGGCCAGAAGGGTTGCTCAAAACACGATGCAACAGAGAGCGAGTGAGGCACCTTTACCGGACATGGTATCTGGAGGCGCGTTGGTCCGCTCGGCTCCGCAAAATGTTGCGAACGATGCGCTGGCTTTGACGAGTGGCATTCGCGAGCCAATTGAAAACCTCAATGCCGCCGGCCTCCCCCAGGCATCTCAACCAGATGGGAGAATGGCCGCACGTCCACAGCAGATAGAGGCTGCCAGCTCCCAAAAGCAATTGGAAGCCCCTCCTCCCGTCCAGCCGAGCGGAGCGATGAGCCATGACCTCGTGCGACACGGTACTGAGCTTGCAAAGAGACCTCGTCGTTAGATGCTGGTGTTCATATTGGTCAAGCAATCGGCGCAAGGGTGTGGCAGATAGAACCTTAATTTCGTAGGCAGTTCAATTTCATCTTTCATAACAAGCCGTATCATTCATAACCGTATGCCTCAGTAACACCATCGCTAACCATGCAAAGACCCGCACACATGCAGTCTCAAAAGGTCACCCCCTCTTACAATCCCAAGCTTTTCCTCACGTCGGCCTTAACCCTGCTCTCAAACTCCGATCTCCTCTCCCTCCACATCCTAGCCGCGTCGACGTTGGCCGGACTCTCGTCGTTCGGCTCAGCGATCATGCTCATGACACTGATCAAGATCTTCTCCACGCTCTGAATCGGGCTCCAGCGCTCAGACGCTTGTTCGTAGTGGTTGGGGTCATCGCCGGGAGGGTGGAGGATGGATATGCAAACGACGCCGTTGGCGTAGACTTTACCTCGTCAGCTCTTGTTCTCCTCCAAGATCCGGCCGTACGAGCATCTTACCGTTTGGATGCCAGATGTCACACTGGAATTTCATAGTAGGTGGCATGAGCGGGTAGTCTTTGGGGAATTTGAGCTCGGCAGGGAAGACACCGCCTTCGTATGGTGTCCCCTCAGGTCCTTGAATCATGGCTTCCCAGAGGAAAAGGTCGTCTTCGTTGACTGGGCCGGCGGTGATGCCCTCTGGAGGGTCTGTGGTGAGATGCTTGTACTCTTGGAAGAGTCGCTTCGAAGCTACGGAATTCATGGCTGTGTGCTGTTTCGTGGATCCTCAAGCTGGGTCAAGAAATGAAGAGGTTGGCTAAAATTGTTTGTTAGAGTGATTGGGTATCTGTTAACATCGTATGTAAGTGAATGTGAGAGTACCTGACTTCACGCCTGCCTCGGCCTTTCTCCGCGGCAGCGGAAAGCAACAGCCGGCGTGGGGCGTGATCAACCTCAGCTCGGAGGTCCTCTCCTTAAGTTAGCTGGACCTCATGTTTCCAGAAGATATCATTCCCTGCATGTTGTACTCCCGATACTTGAATGCGAACAGCCAGTATTCCCCCAAGGAAGTCGTCACATCTACCATCACTTGAGCTGTTGTCTACCCTGAAACGCCATCGGTGTATCACGCTCAGAGCTTTACCCACAGATTTCGACCGTCAACGATGGCAAGGGGCAAAGAGATAGCGCCATGGATTCGCCATGTTGCACTGGCATACAAGATTCAACTAGGAATGTCGGATGCCGAGATCGGTAGGAAGCTTGACGTCAACCCCAAAGCGCTGAATTTCATGATCAAACGAGCCAAAGATAGATGTGGCGGGAGTGAGGATCTGGCGACTCTCCAGGCTGCAGTTGTCGTCCAGCCGAGGTGTGGTAGGAAAAGGCGAGCAGAGCCCGGATCACAGCTATCTCTCGCTGTAAGAGAAGCCATTCGAAAGAACCCAGAGAAGAAGTTTGTGGAAGCAGCCAACGAGGAAATTCGCCGTCTCAAGGAGCTAGGAGAGTTAGACCCCGATGAGAAGCCTCTTGGCGATGCGCAAGTGTATCATATCCTTCAGGATCCCGAACATTGCAAGATGGATCCTCGGGGGAAGAAGCGGATTTTATTAAAGCGCGAATACAAGCGCGATTCCAAGCGCGACAAGAGCAACAAAAGGACTGATGATGCTTCGCCAACTCCGAATGACAATGACCACCATCTTCCGCAGCAGCAGCTCCCTCAGCATCAAGTTTCCGAACAACATCATCACGAACAACATGTGCACGACCCACGACTTCATGAACAAAATCTTCATGAACAACATTTCCACGGACATCATCGTCCCGAGCATCACCAACCTCCTGCAGACTTCACAGCACTTTCGAGGGCGATGCTGCCAACACAAACACCCATGGCGCTCCCATACCAGCACGCATAATGTGAACAGCAACACCAACCTACAATATTTTGGTTGCTTTGACTCGTACTCACCAACCTCTTGCGAGCATATTGAGACTGAGGCTACACTTCACAACAAGCGTTGAGATTTTGCCATATGATATTTCAGTGCGATCTCGGACGATGGGGTACCCAGCTTCTTGTTTCCACGAGATTCGATTCTACCCTCTCACCCAGGCTTTGAAAGCTCTGATATCTAGCTGATCTTTCCATCATTCGAACTTTCTCATCTTCGAGCTGCGCTAGAATATCATTCCTACTTTGTTCGGGAATCTCAAGACTGGTTCTGGTCACATCAATGAGAAGCCACATCAGGATCTGTGTGTTTTCCTCCACAACTGTCCTCCAATTGCCGCTCTCGTGCATATCATATTTGCCGGATTCGGCGGCTGCGGTGGCATAGAACACACGCAACACGTCCTCGACTCTCAGATTTTGCGTTGCGTAGAGCTGCGTTCTCTTCCAAAGCTCTTGCAGAAAAGCGGAGAAGATCTCCCTTGTCGCTGTCATTCCCACAACTCGATAACTGTGCGCACCAGAAGCGATATTGCTTGCTTTACTCACAAACGCACGCACTGCACGGAAAGGGAGCTCAATGTGCATAGCGCGATAGCGAGTGCGAAATCCCCAGAAATCATTCTGCCATGGTGTTTGATCAACTCGCAGTAATTTTGCTTCTTGTCTCTCACTTTCGGTGAAAGATGTCTTCCGGACAAGCTCCCGCATCGAGATTTGTACCTGTTGCTTTGTGTTCCACTCGAGAATGGTGTGCCCACTGCTATCCGAGTATCCCAGGTAGACCCCTTTGGTGTATAGGAGTCGCTCTTCGCTTTGGTGTGGGATATAGACGATGTCTCCTGGAACAATTTCCGGGGCTTCTGCTTCGAAAAACCAAGAGGGATCTTCGATATCAATGTTTTGCAACGAGCGGCCATCATGGGTATCGCCGCTGGCATGGGGTTTTGTAACATCCTCGCTGGCACGAGATGTGTACTCGGCATTCACACTACTCATCGTGTCTTCGAGGGCTGAACCCTCGTCAAGAGGGATGTTGGCTTGCCATTGCGCCAAATCCTGGTCTCGTCAGGATAATTATATCCACGATGGGGCGAGGGGCAGTCCATTGCCAAACTTACCTTCTTCCGCTCGTCAGCACCTGCTTCACTTCGGTCAGGGCGGGAGCCGAGTCAACGCTTCTCTCGATAGTCTGTGGGATGGCAAAAAGAGCCAGCTGTTCTTGATGAGAGGCAATGTGTTTCTGAAATTCCTCCACGGGAATAATCACGGCCTGATCATCCAGTATTTGACGACCAATTTGCTGCGCGCGACGTATCACCTCAACACCAAGCTCTTCGCAGAAAGGACACTCAGCATTTGTCTCAATAACAGGCTGTGACGAAACTTCTGCAACTTGTGAGAGCAAGTCACCCGAGAGCGAACTGTCTTTGTGAGTGGAGTGGATGTGATCCAGCAAAGTCTGTTTGCTTTCGAACATTTTCTCTTTGCAACGCTGGCACTCCCATTGGCGGCGATGATGTTCCAGCTCATGATTCATCCACACACTCCTCTCCTCGAACAGGCCAGCGTCGCAGTCCTGGAAGATACAAACGTAAGCTCAAAGATCAGAGAATACATGTTTCCGCCATGAACGCTGTCGTCTCGCTTGTATGATTCCAAAGCAATACGGGCATTCAAAGGGTTCATTCTCTTTCGTCAGACCTTGGAGTTGAACAACGTTGAGGCCATAGCACTCTTCTCCTGGATTGAATGAGTAATCAACAGATGTGGCTTGCGATGCATTGTCGTCAAAACGGTCGAGGTTCTGCAGGTCTTCTTGGACCAAGCCACCGGGTTGCAACGTTGACGCGGTGGTGAAGCTGAATGTGGGTCTACTTGACAAGGCTGTCGTGCTCGGGGCGTGGATACCGCTAGTTGTATTTCCTCGTGCCTGGAGAGCTCCTTGGAAAACCCTTGATACATACGCCACATCGTGTGCCTTTGGTAAATGTGTGGCAGCCTAAATGAAATCCGCTTAGCCTTGCACTGATGGTGCTGCGGTCTGGGCTATGGTCGGTGCGACTGGTGGGGAGATATATGGGGTACTTACATAAGCGATCCGGTTCCTGTGGTTTCGACAGTATCTCAAGTACTGCCTTCGCTGTGTGATCGCACTGCCCATGCGATGTAACAGCCACGGTTGCGACTGCAGCTTGGGATACTTATCTGCGACGTGTCGAATGTCAAAATCGGGAATGAATGGATCTCCTTTCGCGTCCGCAGCTCTTGCGTATCGATCTCTCTTCGTGGCCTTCCTGATCAACGTGGAGACCTTCATGAGAGAAGTGATCGTGTCGCCGATGGTCAGATGTAGCTCGGACAGCTCATCCTGGGCTGTGTTTATCTCGCGTGGAGACTCTTCCTCACTGTCAGAGTCTTCCAAGGTTCTGTTTGGTCGCACGGCTGAGACGATTTCGAGCACTTCGGTGTTGGCTTCTGCTATTTCCTCCAGAAGCTCTACAATTCGATCAGCTACTTCTGGAGCATCCCGCAATCTGTAGTCTGCAGATCTCCGATCCGTTTGAGGAAGCGTGGCTCCAAGGTTGGACAGCCATATTCGGAACCTGCTCTGACTGTCTTCGTTTCGGGAGTTTGTCGAGACCGCTTCAGATGACTCTGGCACGGCATTGGAGATGGCGTCGAAGCTTTTGGAACAGATGACAGCCGCATCTGCTACACGTCCAGAACTTTGACCAGCGGATGCCATCAGTGCGACTTCAGATGCAGGTAGAAATTGTTCCTGGAGTCGTTGGTTGTCAAACCCCTTCTATTCCAGCATATCGGTTGTCCGGGCTGATGCTGCTTTGCCTGCGAAGATGGGGTATTCATTTCGCTAAATCACAAGTCCAGGCTGCTCTATGACACGAACCGGTGAGTGGTGGCTTCGATAATGTGGTGGGGTGCATATGCAAAGCTCAGCTGGTAGCTGGTATGCTGCTGATGGTCGGTTCAGCTCATGTGCCTCACAACGTGTGAGATCCAAGGTCTGCTACATGGTAAGGCTGCTTGTCAGCTAAATGCTATGGTGTCCGAACAATCGTGTTCTTTGGGATGAGGATCTTATGCATCCCTCCAGAATCACTTGCGTCCAACTAAAGCCACTGGGCTTCTCATCGAATCCTCCATATAACCAATCATGAGCGGCATCGAGATAGCCGGTCTAGTTCTAGGTGCTTTCCCTCTCGCCATTAGTGCGATGGAGCATTTCGAACAGTCCAAGAACGTCGCAAGGACATTCTACCGGATTCGACGGGTCCATCGCAAAACCCTGGGAAAAGTCAAAGACTGTCAACTGAAGTTTCGGCTGAACATGAAAGCGCTGCTCTTGCCACTCCTTGTTGACGACACGGTAACTAAGATCGAGTATGAGCAGCTACTCGCGAATCCGGGTGGTGCAGGCTGGAGAGAAGAGCACGTTGAAGAGGCGCTGGCCGAAAGACTGGGCGAGTGCTATGAAAGGTATATCGAGTTGTTGAAAGAGATGGGAGAGGTGATGGTGACACTGTGCAAGGCTACGAAAGTTGATGATGAAGACTTTCAAGCGTTGCTGAAAAGTCGAGATGTAAGCAATGCTCCCTCTCGAACTCTAATTCTTCTTCTCGTGAACTACAGGGAATATATTGGGGGCATTCATGCTTACTGTTGTTCGTCCGCATCTCAATGTGAACAAGGTCTCTGAATGGCTAGTGCACTTTACCTGTTAGACTGACAATAATCAGGGTTCGACGAACACCCCAGCGGAACGAGACAAGAATAAACTCAAGCTTCGTGCTTACACAACAACACAAGCGAAGAAGCTGGCGTACGCGTTCACGATGTCGCAGAAGGAGTCTCTTCTAGATGAAGTGGAGGCACTCAACTCGAAACTTGAGAATGTTCTCATCTCAAACGACCGCATTTCGGCCGTCGCTGGTCACCCTGGCCGTCCACGAAGCACCCCTCGTGTTTCAAAACATCTGCTACAGTTCTGGCGCCATGCTGATTGTATGTACAAGCTCTTGAGCGAGGCATGGTTCTGTCATTGCAGGGGTCTTCACAAAACCAAGCTGTGGCTCAAGCAAAGGGTCGCCACAAACTTCGACCTACAGATGATGATGAGGTTCTGCCACGGCGCCCAAAGATGCTTGCATATTGAGCTCGCAGCCAATCCGCTCGAGAGGTCTGGCAAGAATCCTGTATCTTCGTCGAGACTACCACTTCGACCCATCAGCCAACAGTCTGCTGCACCATCTATACTCGTCCAACATCATCACAATACTGGGCTAGTAGCTGCAAGTTCCAACGGTGCCACCACAGTCACTCAAACAACTTCCAAGGTATCCTGGGTTTCGACATCTCCACAACGGCAGCACCAGACCCAGCAACAACCGCTTGCAGACATCAGAGATCAGGGCTTGTGTGAAGTGGTGAAGAGCCTTATGAGCAAGACAGCCTCCGCTGATCCTATTGGCTTCCTAACCGACCCCGACACCGACTCATACTACGCTCTTTTGCATTCAAATGGGCGATCTCCTACCATCACATCGGCTAGTCAAACAACCCTCTCGGAAGTACTTCGTGGAAACGTGTCAATCCCTCCCACTCGTCTGCAGAGGTACACAAGAGCTGCGACCCTTGCGTCTTCCTTTGTTCGGTTCGAATCGACTCCATGGATACGAGAATGGACGTCGAACGACGTGCATTTCTCGGATGGCGGTTCAGCTGGCCAGACTGCCAAACTCAAGTATGAGGAACCGTTCACACTAGCCCAATTCGATACCGCAGCTTCTCCCCCAGGCGACAACTACAAATCATTTGGTATCCTGCTGCTCGAGCTTTGCTTCGGAAAGCCTTTGGAAGAGTATACAGTTCAGCAACGACCGGTGTTTACAGCGGCGAATACAGACCCCATGGTGCGTCATTTTGTTGCTTGCCAGTGGCTTGATGATGTTGAAGGAGAAGCTGGCGAGCATTTCGCCGACGCGGTACGGCACTGTTTGCAACAGTCACCTGCAAACCTGCAGAATAACAAGTGGCGGGAGCAATTCGCTCAGTCCGTTGTATGGCCTCTTGAGCAGTGTGTTGAGACAATGCGGCCAAGCAGGACAACGGTATGATATTCACGGCGACTGAAGCAAAGACTGCTCATATCAACGTACCTTCTTTTACTCCAATACTACCGAGTCTACGTTGCTGGGCCACTGTTACGTGTGCGTGTCCGTACCGTGACGCTGTGACAAAGCAGGGCGATGCTGACGTTGATCGAGTGATCCAAGTATCAATTCCTGAATGTCAATCAATAGCTCCTGAATACTGGTCTTCAATAAAAGTACCACTGTAAGTTGATGACAAGTTCATGAGAAGAAAAGCGACATTTGTAGATATTACCTCCTACCTCCTAATAAACCGATGTCAAGGCCCACAACAAATGATCGACAGCCAATGCGGAGACGGCAACTTCGACCAGGGAAGACAACAGCACGTGCTCTCAACCACACTTCTGCGTGGTCTGCCAAGTTGACATCAGCAACCATTGAATTATATCCCCAACCCTAAAGAGCATGTTCCTTGATAGATGACGAAAGCCATTTATTATCCAAACCTTCCGACTCACCACGTGCCTTTGCAGACCTCATAATCCTCCCTGTCCCATTAGGGCAGGTGCTGAACGGCAGAATGCCATATAAGGGCAGGTCATTCATCCTCATCTCCGTCCTTTTTGTCGCCTCGCTATACACTTTCTGGCCTAAGTCAGAAGTATCACCAGTGTTGCCTAACATGAAGCGCTCTCTCGTAAGCTTCGGACTGCATGAGATACAGTCCAGCAAAGCAGCTGACACTTTCTCAAGGCACTCTCATCAATGCTCGGCCTCGGACAGGCTGCGCTTGTCGAGTATGGTCAGAACCAGAGCGACATCCGCATGAACCAGATACAAGTTGTGGGAACCCACAACAGCTACCACCGCGAGATCAACATCACCACCGAGCGTGATGCATTCGAAAGATTCCACGACAACGAGAAGAATCTCTATTACTCCCACACCGATCTCGATATCCAATTGGACCATCAAAGCGTACGCTCTCTCGAACTTGACCTTCATTCAGACGTACATGGCGGTCTCTACGCAGACCCTCTCCTATGGCGCATGGCCAACCTCACCAACGAGACGATCCCATTCCACGACCCGAACATGACCAAGCCAGGCCTGAAGGTCTTCCACGTAACGGATGGCGACCCTCATTCCGTGTGCCACACTTTCCTCGAATGCCTGTGGCAGCTCAGAGGCTGGTCCGAGAGCCACCCCGGCCATCTCCCCATTCTGATCGACCTCGAACTCAAGATGGAAGCACCGGCCTGCGGCAAAGGCGGTATCTGCGATGAGGAAGCCCTGGTGTGGACGCTCGAGCGTATTCTCAACGTCGATTCCGAGATCCACAGCGTCCTCTCGCCGAGCCAACTGATCACCCCAGACGACGTTCGCCAGGGAAACCTCACTCTCGAGCAATCCGTTCTGCAGCACGGCTGGCCGACTCTCGAGAGCGCTCGCGGAAAATTCATGTTCTTCTTCGACAACGAGCCCGACTCTGGTCCTCCGGAAATCTACACTTCCGATGGCCACGAGTCCCTGCAGAACCGCACCGTCTTCACCAACGGCATTGAGGGTCAACCTGACGCCGCATTCATCAAGAAGAACGACCCGAGTGACACCGCTGAGCTCCAGCGTCTAGTCCGTAAGGGCTACATCATCCGCACGCGTGCTGATGTCCCGCTTGACACTGTGCTCAACCGCGACACTACGATGCGCGGCCTGGCTTTTGAGAGCGCTGCCCAGATCGTGAGCACAGATTATCCCGTTTATGGCATGTCGAGTAGGTGGGATTGGGACTACGCAGTCCAACTGCCTAGAGCGGCGGTGGCGAGGTGCAATCCCGTTTCAGCGCCGGAGGGGTGCGATGATGCTGCTCTGGAATAAACCTGGATTCCTTTTCGCTATATGTAAATAGCCTTCCAATCCCAAACTAGCCCTGTATAATCCCTAAATCCAACTCCTAGTAACATCTCCATGTCATCAAAATACAACACCAAAAATACCAATCAGCTCAACAAGGCATCTGAATCCCCTTCCCCTCCACACACCATTTCGCCCAAATCACCTCCCTAAGCGCAAACTCCAACCTCCTCCCCACCTCTCGATCCCAATCCCTGATCTCCCCCACAGCCATATCAACCAAAGTTGTGACTTCTTCCTCAACCTTCTTGCCACCAGCAACTTCAACCCCCTCCGCCTCCGCCGCCGCCGCCTCCCGAGCAAGTTCCCGATCAACCGTCTCCACTCTCCAACGACCTTCTTCTCCCTCCCCTTTCTCCCACTCTTCCCTCTCCTCTTCCTGATTGAGCATCTTCAACCGCTCACGATGCTCCGCCTGCCTCCATCGAATGATGCCGTAGAGCATGATGCCGCAGGCGGCTATGGCGCCGAATTCGGTCTCGGTGTTCAGGTCTGCTTCTGTATGCAGGAGGATGTGCGCTTTGGCTAGGAGGGGGAGGGAGGTTGATGGTGGGAGTCGCTGTGAGGGGGTTGGTGATAGTGTGATTGGTGCTGTGGGTCCGGGTTTGGGTCGATCGGGGTTGCACATTTTCGTGTTTTTTGGTTCGATTTGAGAAAAGTATCGTGCGAGATTTGTCTGGTGGATGAGCGATGGATTGCAAAAGTGTTTGTTGGCATCGAACAAGTCTTGAGAGCTTATAAGTCTAGAAAGACGATTCAGGAACCATTGACCGAGTGTACTACAAACGACCATATCGTTAATGAAGTTCCTCAAAAATTGACTACTTCGATTTCCAGAGTCGCTACAAGTACAAGCACAAGCAAACGCCCAAAGCTCATTACCTGTCCGGTACAGACCCTTCCCTAAACTCCCGCTAACGAATTCCCAAAAGAAAAAGAGGAGAAAGCATCGAAAAAGGACGACGACCAATTTAAAAACCAACCGCCTCTACTCCCAATCATCATCACTGTCATCCTTGGCAGCATCCCTCTTCTCTTCCTTCGGACTGCCGGGGGCACGGCTCGTGGCGCCAGAAACGATGTCATAGCTGGCGTCCGAGTCTGCGACGCTCTTGGATTCTTCTTCGTTGCTGCGCCTGGGCGACTTGACTTTGAGCGAGGAGTCGTTGGCAGTAGCAGCATCAGCGGCGGGTTGTGTGAGCGTGGTTGTGCTGGCGGAGGCCTTGTGAGAGGTAGAAGTAGCAGCTTGAGGAGTTGAGGATTTCGCCTGGGCGTCTTTCTCCTCTTCCTCATCATCGTCGTCATCCCAGGCGATGTCCTCTTCGTTCTCGGCTGCGGCATCTGTGGTGTTTCTCTGTCAATGGACCAATCTCTCGAAAATAGACTATCATAAACACAAGGCAACATACCCTTCAAAATCTCCTTCCTCTTCTTCTCCTCCTCATCAATCGCCTTCCTAATAAAATAATACCTCACCCAAAACGACCTATAATCCACCTTCTCCGGCACGAGCTTCTCCATAGCCCTCCGCAGCTCCTCGAACCTCTCCAGATCCCCCGCGATCGCCTCCGTCTGCTTGTCGATATCGAACTCCTTTTGCCAAACTTGCCACTGCTCGCCCTGCGGGTCCTGCGTGAACGATGCAGCAGTCGTGTGCACGGCGTGCAGCTGCGCGTCAAGGCGCGTGGTGTGGAACACTTTCTTGCCGGTTCCTTGCTCCGTCGTCTCGAACAGCACTTCGTTGCCCGCGGCGTCTACGCCCTTGGGTTTGCTGGCGTCAGCTTCGGTGGGTGCGCTGATGACCACGGCGTCCTTCAAGAAGTCCCGTACGTTGGTCCCGAATTTCAGCAAGGCCTCGTCCGCTGCGTCTTCCGCTCGCTGCAGGTCTTTCAGCTTCGACGACGCCGTCAGCCTTAGACTCGCCACCAGCGACCCTGCCTCCTTGACAATATCCCTCGTCAAGCTCTCCGGCCTCGCAGGATCCTCCTGCACTTCCGCCTCTTTCTTCTTATCCTCCTCGCCCTTCGGCATCGGCACCGCCTCCTCCCCAGGAACGCCGCTCTGCGGCGCACCCTCAGCATTAAGCTGCAAACCCGCCGTGCGCTGCGCCAACTGCCCCCTCAGACCTTCAAAGCCTTTACTCGCCTGCTGCTGGGCCTCGGAGGCTTCCTTCTGCAATTCAGTGTAGAAAGTCTGGCCCTGTTTGCGCGCCTCGCCGAACCAGCCGCCGAGGCGGGCGCCCCATGGTGAGGCGGAGACGGCTTGGAAGGCTTGCTGGAATTCGGTGTTGAGGGTGTGCGCCTGTTGTGCTTGCGATTGCTGCTGGTCTTGGGAAGAGCCGTTGGGTGTTGTTGATGTGTTGCGTTCGACGTGGGGTGGGAGGGATTCCTCCTGGATGTGGTCGTAGGCGTAGTCCATGACAGATGGTTGGCGTGAAGTGCTATGGGTTGCTTGCTGACATGAGTGCCTTGTACTGTTTCGTATTTAAACTGGTGGTATGTCGGCGGTTTAGGGTTGTGAACTTGTGGTGGAGGAGCCGGCAGCTTTCAGGCTCAGGGTCTCGTGTTTGCGGGGAGATGTTAGAATGTCACATTCACTGCAATTGCTTTCCAACAATATAACAGAATAAATCAGAAGCACATTATATCTGCAGACAAGAGGCGATAGAGAGCAGGGAGCAAGCCAAAACGACCTTGAGTACATTTAAAAATAGATGTAAATTAATGCTGCTCCACAACGTAAGGTATCTTTGCGCGCAAGCATCGACAGAGCTGGGCTACTAAAAGGCTGTAATACTCTCGAGAAAAGCGAATTCGCAGCCCCTAACCCATCCCATCATCATCACCATCAAATTGAGATACACGAAAGAAAGTAATTAGTACATGTAACAGAATTTCAAAGCTATCTTCTCAGCTATGCATGCCTCCCACTCCCCATCTCCATCACCAGAAAAGAAGCAAAACCCATCTTATTAACGTTAAGTTATCGCTTGCTTGCCCGCTATGAGAAAAGAAAACGAAAAGAAAAAACGACCAAAGGCATCCATAGCGCATCATTCTGAATTTGTGATAATAGTAGTAAGGGTAGTAGTGGTAGTAGTGTTGGTAGTAGCCATTTCATCATAGGTTGCCCATTCTTTGCCCATCCCATTCCTTGAAACGCCGGTAACTCAGTTTGAGAAGAGTGAATATGAAAAAAGAAAGAGCAAAAGAGAAAGAGACAGAGAATGAATAGAACCACATGCTCGAAGTTCAACAGAAAGAGAAAAATGAAAAGATCATAGCGCCTTGTGCCACTCAGAGCTCTCAGCCATGCGGAAATACCCTTCTCCCAGGCAAGGCTCTAAGAAAGGTGGAAGGACCCCTGGCCCTCTTTGACGGCGACGTCGAGCCTGGCGCGCATGATGTCGATGTCGCTGTAGTCGGGCATCTTGAGGTAATTGACGCAGGTCATGACGGAGGGGAGGAATTCGTCCGAGGTGTAAGGGGCCTCGGCGGGTTTGCAGACGACGGTGAACATGGGCGTGAGAGCCTTGAAACCTGTGTTGAAGAATGTCAATGAGTTGGGTGCTCTGATTGAGAGAAGGATATGATGATGGCGAAAACTTACCACCAATAGGCAGCTTGGGACTACCGGTGATGAACTGCAAGAACCCCCTCCTGCCCTCCTCAGGGAGCTCGCTCATGATCTGCAACAAGTTGCGCACGCTCTTGCTGTCGAGGTTGTATCCGTGGTCGGCTTTGATGGAGTCCATCAGAGTCTCCAGGCTCCAGTCCTCTTCCACGCGACCGAAGAGCATGACCAGCTCGTCCGGCGTGAAAGCTTTGAGAGCAGAGTACGGAAAAACTTGGCTGAAGCCCGAGCGGAAAGCGTCGATCTGGCGTTGCACGCCGGAGGAGAGGGTCACTTCGACGACCTTTTTGATGTAGCTGTTGACGTTCTCGATCGTGACTGGGACGTCCGCACCGGATGGCGTAAGCTCAATGTTCGCGTATCCAGGGAGGGTGAAGTCCAGGCCGAGATCCTCGATCTTCGCATCGTTAATGCGAATCTGATCGATCTTCGCTGCCTTTTGCACATCTGACAGACGAGTATCCTCGTCAATACGCTGCTTTGCGCTGACGTACTTCTTGAGGATCTTGAGCGACCTGGCCAAGTCTTGATCGACCGTAGCAACAGCACCCAAGTTGAGGGGCAGCCCGCCATCGCCGACGCGGAAAAAGGTCGGGTTCAAGCTGACATCGATGATGCGGCTGTCGAGCATGGAACGGGCGATGAATTTGCCGAGGATCTTGAAGAGGTGCAGCACACGCTGGCCGTTCTCAGTCTTGCTGGTCTCCTCGTTCATAGGCGCAGGGAACAATCCTCGACGGCCGAATGCATACTCGCCGGAACCGGAGCTCTCGTTCTCACGCCACAATTTAGTCTTCTTCCTCGAATACTCCTTCGAAACGGTCGAGTAGAATTCGAGCGTCGGGCCCAGACCAGTGCCGACCTCTTCGAAGTACTCGACTTCCAGCATCGAAGGCGAAGAGCCGTACATCTCCATGACCTTGATTGCGGATTCCAAAATGCGGTTGCGAGAGATGCGAACCTTCTGGCGCTGAGGTCTGCCCATAAACGCGTGCTCTCTGTGTCTGCTGCTGCGGTTCTCGTTCTCCTGCGAGGTCCAGCGGGCCATGGAACGCGAGTAGCCGAAAGAAGTCGACTGCAAGAAAAGATGGCGAGTCTCGAAGGGGAAGAGGAAGGGGTATACTCTCGCCAAATCCTCACTCCAGCTCGGCAAGCAGTGGCTGGCAACAATGAGCGGCTCTTCCAGCTGCCTGTTCAGCTTCGCGGTGAGCTTGGTATTGACAAACTGCGTGAGAGGCTCCTGGTTGAGCTTCAATCCAGCCTTGTTGTCGGCAATAACCTCTTCGAGGTTCGCGTTGAGGTTGTGTAAGATGCTCATCAATCTGAGAATACTGGCCGTGGCAGGGTGCTTATCAAGCGAAGGCGGGAGGGCACCATCGCCATGTCCCGCGGCAGCATCGTTTGTTGGCGTGAGACTCTTGTTCTCCGATGGTGGACCAGGAACCTTCTTGTAGGAAATCGTATGAGTGGTAGACCAGATGTTGCGCGCAGAGAGTTCTTGTCCCTGTGCCTGGTTGAAGTGGCATGCTCTGTAAATGGTAGTCTCGTCCTCGATTGGCTGTCCATTGATGCTGAACTCGATGTGCCAATCTTGAGGAGTCTGCTGCACAGCAGCGGCGTAGCTCGACGGTCTGGAAGAAGAACCGGAGGGAGTGGACAGCAGCTCTCTGGCCGCAGCGAGACGAGCAGTCGCACTCATGCGGTCTCTGGCCGCAGCTGGTGTGGGCGTCCCCTGAGTTGGGGTGTTGATGCGATCGCCGTCATCAGTGTGAGCGGTGACTTTACCAGTGGTGCCGACCTCCATGTGGACGGCGTCAGGATCAGGCTCATCGCGCTCCATTCCTTCGTCTTCAAGGTCGTCTACCAGGGCATCAAGCTCAGCCTCAACGTCCTCATCATCCTCCTCGTCCTCGTCAGACAGATGCGCCTCGTCGGCACACTCGAGAGGATCTTGAGTTTCTTGCTCTGCAGCCTCAGCCTCAGGCTGAGTACCAGACTCCGCCTCCTTGGCGTCGGACGAGGTCTGCGCCGCCGCCGAAGATGCCTGCGCAGAGCGCCTTCTAGACGACCTACGTACAGTCTTCTCCTCGCCGACCGAAGCTTCAGCCTCTCCGGAAGCCTCTGGCTTCGCATTCTCGCTCTTAGACGAGCGCTTGCCGGAAGGCGGTGAGGTGCGAGATGGCAACGGGGCTCTAGAGCCAGAGCCGCGCTCACGACCAGCCATGGCAGCAGCGTAAGCGGCCATAGCACCGGGCATGCCAGCAAAGTCGCGCGGTGGGCGTGAAGACCTCGCGCGATCTGCGAGGCTGATGCGTGGGCGGAGGTGATCATCGAGTGATTTGAAAGTGGCAATCGCATGGATAGACACCATGATGTTTCTGTATGTGCGAGGGATGCCTGAATCCTCGTCCGCGATCAGTTTGAGGCGGATTTGTTTCGCCAGCATGGATGCAGCACTGCTGCGGTTGGACTCGAAGGCGTTGTGGTGAACGGTGATGACCTCGAAGTGCTCGGCTCTGCTCAAAAGTTCCTGGAGCTTGTGCACAAGCACCGAGAAGGACGTAGCCGGGGAAGCAGCGGACCCAGTGGCGACTGCAGTAGCTGGTTTGGACGCCATGAAAGCTTCGATGAAGTCTCCGCGGGCCTCGAGTTGAGTCTCCTCATCCGGGTCGTTCAGAATCTCCAGGAGCATATCAACAATTCCAGAGGTCATAAGTTCGTAGGAGGTAATGCTCTCAAGGGCATCACCGTCAAAGTACTTGGCCAAACGCTTGAACAGCTTAGCGCCGCCGTGTTCGCCGACGCCACCGTAGCACACTCTAAGCTCATCAGCCAGGTTACGTAGATCGTCCAAAACGCCAGTAGCTTTGGCGCGAAGCTCTTCACTACCCGCATGGCCATGTGCCTCGATAAAACGCTTGGCGCGCAGTGTGATGACATCCTGGACGTTCATAGCGCGAGCCGGAGGAGGTCCATCAGAGGCACCCTCGGAATCAGAGCCGTCGTCTTCATCATCGTGGTCGTGCTCATCATCTTCGTGGTCCTCGTCGTTGTCATCTTCAGGATCAATGTGGTCATTAACATCCACGTCCATATCGATGTGTTCGACGGGCTCCTCGTTGTCGCTGCTGTGCTTTTCGGGTTCGGTGACCGGTACAACGACCGTCTTGTCCTCAGCCTCCTTGCCAGAGGTCTCTTCGGACTGCTCCTCTGACTTGAGGGGTCTATTGGCGAGCCTGTCAATCTCCGTCATGACTCCCTCGCGATAGAACTGCGGCCTGTAAACCGATTCGAGACGCTTCAGCATCAGTTCAGCCTCTTGCAGAGCAAACGTGACCAATGTGGGGTTCTCCTGTTGCGAAAGAATCGAAGCCAGATGTGAAGCATAGGAGACACCGCGCAGCGCTTCTTGCAAAATGTCGGTTTCGAGGTTGCTCAGCATCTTCAATTGGGCCGTCAAGACCTTCTGGCGAACACTGAGGTTGACGGTAGAAGTGTACGCATGCATCAAAGTGGGGAACAAGATGATGGCAAAGCGTCTGACCTCTGCCGGGCATTCCTCGAGCAACTCCACGCGCTTCTCATTGGGCGCGTTCTTGCTTCTGTCGGCCATGCTGATAGGGTTGGGTCCGGTGTATCCAGCATCCTGGAGATCATCCACGAACATCAAGCCTTCGCTGCCTACAGCCGGCAGAAGCTCGCAAATGACGTTCAACGTCTCGAAAATCTGCTCGCGTGGTGTACGGATGATCGACTGCATGATCACGTTCTTATCGATTTGGGAAGCAACGTCCTTCTCTGACGGTGTAGGAGGCGACACGCCGGTCAGGATTTGATAGAGGGTATCGACGACATTCATCTTGAGGAGGTCCGCGCTGAGACGCGGCGAGGCACGCGCACTGATAGACAGGACACGCAGGAACTGGGTATGGATGCTCGGGCCGATCATGTTTGTCGAGCCAGGCAGGAGTAGACGCAGGATGGCCTTGAGCAGATCGGCACTGACGAGCTCCTCAAGCTTCGATTCATGGTACTTGAAGCTCTCGATAACACGAGAGACGCAGAGCGACGCTTGCTCGACGACGCGCTGGTCAGAGCTGGAGAGTGTGTTCAAGAGGATTGGCATCACATCGCGGACGGTCGGGAAGGAGTCCTCGGGAATGTTACGGCAGCAGTTTGCCGCGGTGGTCACAGCCGTGCGCTGGGTGCTCGTAGCGAAGAAATCAAGATAAGTCAAGCAGGCAGTCAAACCGCCTTCACGTACGATAGACGCTGGGAACTCCACACTGATCTTCTCCAAAGTCGTGAGAGCCTGCTCGGCGAGGTCGATGAAGTGAATCTCGAGGAGTTTCTGGCAGAGAATTGGTACAGCACCGCCGTAGACAACACTTGCAGTAGCGGCGGGCAATGCCTCCATCAAGTTTGCAATGCAACGGCAGGCCAGAAGCATGATCTCTGGGTTTTCTTCTCCAGTGAAGTCGTTGGGTTGCATGAGAGTCACAAGCTCTTTCACGAATTGATCAGGTGCAAAGTGACCGGCAAGATTGTCTTCGTTTGACACGAGCAACAGCTCTGAAAGCTCGGATAGAGCTACAAGTTGGGTAGATGAATCGTCCTTAGCACGCAGCTGTTCCAGAATTCCTCGCAGGCGGCTGCCAGTGCTCGACAGCATCGAAGTCATAGCTCGTAGCTGACCTGTCAATCCCGCCAGAGCTCCGGGACCTCCAAAGCGACCGAGGAACCCACCAGAGCTGAAAGGGTCACCGCCTGCACGATCCAGAGCATCAAGATCTTCGTCCAACAGGCGTCGTCTTGCCTCGCTAGCGCCCTCGGCGCCTTCCTGTGTGTCTTCTTGTTCATCCTCGTCGTCCTCTTGATCTTTCGGCTCTTCGGTAGCCTTTTCGTCGACGTCTTTCATCAGAGTATCGTGATCCTTCCTTGAACCTCTCTTTGACTTCCTCGAGCTCGTACCAGACGCAGAAGGTGTGGGTTCTGCTTTCTCATCATCAGCATGCTGCATTGTCACCGGACTATTCACCATCGACGCACCATCCTTGCCACTCTTGCGGCGGCTGCTCTTCTTTTTCGAAGTGTCTTTCTGTGTGCTGTTCTGTGGCGATGTTTCTCCCGACGTGCTCGAAGACGGTCTGCTAGGATCAGTCATGTCCTCAGCCTTCTTGCGACTGCTGCCGTACCCAGCACCTGACATCGCCGCTGTGGTGAACTTTTGCTTGCGCTTCTTGGGAGTCTCCTCCGACTCGGGAGCGTCAGAGGGCGGTGGCGGTTGCTGGGATTCTTCTGCACGCGGCCGCTTAACCCTCCTGCTTTCTCTGCGGTTGGTGGGTGACTGGTCGGTGGGAGCGGCCTTGCGTTTGCGAGTGGAGGCGGTCGGGTTTGGGGTGTCGTTGGTGGGGTCGTTTGGCGGTGGATTGGAGTCGTTGGTGGAGGGTGGGCTATCTGCGGCGAGCCTCGCTGCGGACGAGCGAGTCACTCTTTGTGACATTGGTAAGTGACCGTCGGATCAGAAGCTTGTGTGATTTGAGTGGTTGCGTGCCGACGGCGGGCAGGCAGGCATATGCAAGTAGCAGTGAGGTCAGGCAGGCTGGATGCTCAGCTGCATTCGTGAGAATGGTTCAGAGAGCGGGAGACGGCGAGGTGGTGGAAGTGGAAGTAGATGTGGGGAGTGTATGAAAGATGGTGGTAGGGTTGGAGGTGGCGAAGTGCGGTGAGTGTGAAAGGAGCGTGTGTTTTAAAGAAAGCTCGTGTGGCATGTGGGAGTGTCTCGGTGCAGGCAAGGCAAGGCAAGAGAGGTAGCGGTTATGGATGGGTTTGGGTGGTAGAGGGACACACACACACACCTAGGCGAGGAAGTTCGCATCACTCATTATTGTCTGTGCTTAACGAGTGACGTGAAGGTTGTTCTTGTGATCAGGCAGAAGTTGTGTTGTTGTTATTGTCGAATGTGAAGGAGTGCATGGGCGAGAGGGTGAATATGCGAGTGGAGTGAGAGTTGATAAAGTGATAGGTCTCAAGTTGCTCATCATCCCGACGGCCCAAGTCGACACTACGATGGCTCCGCACGTGAGCCCTGACTGCTGGCTGGCTGGCCCTGCCCGCTCTCTGCAGTTGCCGCTTGGCAGGTGACGATGATGATGATTATTGATCGGGGGCATTATTCAAAAGCCGGTTCAAACAACGTCACTATAGGAAGACGCTCTTCACTTACGGCATCGACATGTTTGCTACAGCGCGCGAGATTGACTCTTAAGAAGTCGCGGGTCGACACGTCCGTTTGACATTCCACAGCTACAGTACACTTACTTGTGAACATCTTTTTCTCTTCTCAGCAAATCATCCTCATTAACTCGTCCATATCATTCCGTCCATGCAGCAAATCTCATGATACCATCTATTATAGAGCAACGGTGGCCCAGTCCAAACCCCTGGCAATACGCCTCAAGATTCGACCTGACGCGGCAGACCAACACGCATGGTCCCACCCGGCTGCAATCCCACAGTCGTCGGTTCCTCAGTATGAGCAACTCCCGTCGAGGCCGGCTTTGAAGAAGATGGTGGAACTGGCGCAGATGTCGTAAATGGCGCAGGAGGAGTCCACGTCGCCGGCCAGGCCGCACCTGCGTAGGAAGACTTGCTCTCCAAAGGCGCCGGTCCAGAAGCCTGCACTGTATCCGAGCCGGAAACTTCGTACACGTCCAGGTAATTGACTTCCCAGTAGGACTCGACAAAGGCTTGTGGATTGTTTGCGACGTAGATGTTGCACGATTCCCACGATTGATCAGTGGCCTAGAGAGTAATCATTCAGCTTCTCCTCTCACTGCACGCCGGGCATGCCGCAAATAAGCATGTAGATCATTCTCAACTCACCATCGGACAACCATGCATCTGGAAAGTGTTCCCAGCGTTACTTCCACAAAAGTCCGTGTTGAAGACCATCATCTGGTCATGAAAGTGCGCGTCAAAATCGCATGAGCCCTCGAAGTTCGCCACCGGATCGCCAAATTCACTCAAGAGAGGCTTCTTCTTCTTATCACCAATCGATGGCGGAATGGCATTACGTGGGAACGTCCACATCTTCATGCCCTGGGACGTCCACAGCATCGCGAAGACGCCACCCCCAGCAGCATTGAAGGCAGATCCAGTTGGCCGGTTGGAAGAAACAGTGCAGCCGGTGTACGAGTTTGCATGCTTTTGGGAGAAACGTTAGCATTGGCAACACCTATCTGCCTTCCTGAAGAGTCTTACCGCACAATCATTGGTGACGAGCGTCCCAGACTGTCCAATACCAGCAACACTGCAATTGGGCTCTGCCGAAGAATGCAGCGACATGATATTGACCGGCTGATTGTTGGTCTGTTCAATGATGTCCATCTCACCAGTCTCAGGCCAGACACCCGTGCCGACAAACCAGAAGGCGGGCCAAGTACCGCAGCTGCAGAGAAATCAGTCAGACGTGCTGCCTTCCACCCCTCTATTCGCCTTCCCCCTCTTCTCTAAAGACATGTGATATCAACGACACGAGTAAGAAGGAAAGAAGAAACAACTCACACATTCCCCGGCAAGTGCCCCAAATCCAACACCCAAAGCCCACGCGTATAAGTCGCCACACTCTGCAACCTAACACTCATCCTGCCCAAATTCGCACCCGGATCAAGCACACTCTTCGTATCGACGCCCCAACGCGCCACGCCAGAGTCTCCAATTTCCGTGAGATTGATCAGACCGTGCTGCTCGGCCACGGCCAAGCTGACGTAGTCGACGTAGCCGAACGTCGGGTCGAAGCCTTCGTAGAGCGTGAAAGCCCGGTTGAAGAAGTCGAGGCCGCGGTGGGTGTGTAGGTGGGTTAGGGTTAGTTGGGAGAGGGTGGGGGTTGGGAGGAGGGTGAGGAGGATGAGGGGGAGGGTTAGAAGGAGGGAAGACATGGTTGGTGTTGGTGAGTGCGATTGTGGGATGGGTTGGTTGGTCGATGGGAGAGGAGGGGAGAGCATGGAGTGTGGTTCTGAGATATAAGGTGAAGGCTTTCTGAGTCGACTCGTCGAGTGTAGCACCTGCCATCTCTCCTGAAACCCATCGTGTCCGAGACCACGAGGAAAGAGCGAGCGTTCGTCTTCGCATCCGCACCTGTACGCGTGCGTAGCACAAGCATCAAACCTTCAGTCCATCTGATGATGAGAGCCCCGATGGACCACCTAATAACAAAGCGTACAACGATCGTAGCCCCATACTCGTGCCAACATTGACACTCAATAAAACCACAACTCAATCCGCCATCTCACCGACGAGCGCATACTCCCATGCAAACGCTCACTAGCCAGACGATTCATATGTGCACATCATGTACATGTACATGCCCACACAAACAAACAAAGTTATTCAAACTCCAAAAGGCCGCACAAATCAAGTCATCCCGGTCACTCATCACACTTTGACCAAACCGACGGCTCACACGTTCCACGAACCCGGAAATGACCCTCCAACCCCTTCACGGATGCAGCGTCACACCAGGACAGCCATTGTTTCGGCGTAGGCCGAGGAGAGAGAAGTCTACCTCCACCTTCATGCCTAAGGTAATCACTGACGAAAGCAAAACTCAGGAAAGGAAAGGTCTTCGTTATGTACAAGTGATGCTTGTTGTACATGTATGTAGCGGAGAGTTTGGAAAGGCCGACAATGAACAACTTTAGGTAATAAAATACATGAGTCGAGTGTTACTCTATACATCCAAACTTCATTTCCTAACTCGCCCCCTTCCAAACAGGGAGGTCCAACTGTTATTTTGTTTGCCACAGCGTCGTGGGCTTTCCAATATATCTACAATAAACAAAAGGTGAAACTATCGCAACAAGAAGATATCTTACAGATCGTGGCACTTCTTCCAATCACCCTCAATCACCGTCCAAGCTTCGCATTCATCATCGCATCCGGCCCCCTCCTACCCATCTGCGCCTTCGCACCATTCGCAGCAGCAGCCTTCTTAACCAACTGCAACGTGCGCGTAGGGATCCACACCCTACTCCCCAGTAAAAACACACCACTCAGTAGCGCCAACGCACCAGCCTGATGAGCAGCTGCCAGCGGCGTAGGAACCAGATACCAAAGCGTGGTGATCCCCAGCACGACCTGGAGGGACACCAAGTGCACGACACCCAACATGCCCTTCTTCGCGTCTTTGGGCAGGAGGGCGCGCACGCGCGGCGAGAAGCGCGAGTAGCCCCACAGCGCGATGATGGCGGTGAAAGTGGTGGTAGCGAGAGCGCGGTGGTCGAGTTGGACGAGCACGGGGTTCTCCAGCATGTTACGCCACCAGAGGTCAGAGTTGTCCGGGACGTGGGAGTAGAAGGGGTCGAGGAGTTCGCGCGTAGGCGGGAGGAAAGCCTGCCCCATCCACGGGAAGTCGTTGTAGATCATGCCTGCGTCGAGGCCCGCGACGAGGGCGCCGGACATGGCTGTTGTGAAGACGAGGGCGCTGAGAGCGGCGGTCAGGCGGCGGAAGGGGCGGAGTGCGGGGGATTGGAGGGTTTCCAGGGCGCGGAGGCCGGCTTCCGGGTTGGCGAGGAGGCGGTGTTGGCGCAGGATGGCCAGGCCGTTCCAGAGCATGTAGAGGTAGGCGACGAAGGCGGTTCCCAGGTGGGCGGCGAGGCGGTATTGGGAGACGCGCGGGTGGGTGCCCGTTTCGAGGAGTTCGTCTTTCAGCCCGGACTTGACCATCCACCAGCCGATGACGCCTTGGAAGCCGATGAGGGCGCAGATGCCGCCGAGGCGCCAGGCCATGGGTTTGCTGACCCTGCGTCGCGCGACGAAGTAGATCGTGGGGAGCAAGAAGGTGATGCCGACGACGCGGCCCCAGAGGCGGTGGCCCCATTCCATCCAGTAGATTTGCTTGAAGTCTTCCAGGTCCATGTGGGAGTTGAGCATTTTGAACTCAGGGCTCTGCTTGTAGCGATTGTATTCATATTCCCAATGCTCCTGGTTCATGGGCGGGAAAGAGCCGGTGACTGGCCGCCATTCTGTGATGCTGAGACCGGACTCTGTGAGCCGAGTGAGGCCGCCGAAGACGACGATGCCGAAGACGCTGACAGCGGAACCAAGTAACCAGTATGCGACGCTCTTGCTGCTCGTTTCCGGGAAGGAGGAGGATTTCGCTGACTTGGCGGAGGATTGGCCGATGGTCTGGCTGAGCGCTCCTAGAGGAGAGGCGCTTGCGTGGGTAGCGGCGGAAGAGTTGTATCGAGGTGCTGGTGAGATGCGATGGTGGCCCGGTTGGCGGAAGGCGTGGAGGAAGGGAGTCTGGCGGAGAGATTTGTAGGGTTGCTGGCGCTGCTGCTGGTGGATGCACCTCTTGCAGACGAAAGCGTCTTCCAGGATCTTGGCCGCCTTGAAGGCCAGGCGTGCCCGTGGAGGCGAGAAGGCTATTGAGGCCGCCATGGCTGGTGCAGACTCACGAAAATGCCAGCCAATGCAGTGACACAACAATGAGAGTAGAGACGAAACAATAAGAATCAAGAATGGGAAGGCTGACTAAGAGCCGAGTTGCTAGTGCATATCCGCGGTATGGGATCTCTTGTCATGCCGAACGGCGAACTGCGGACTAAGGTGGACTCCACCACTATCGACAAGACAGAGGGCTCAAGGGTTCAGGGTGTAGCGGCGGCGACTAACAATAAGGACGGAGCTAGAAGGAGAAGAAACAACCATAACCGCTGTGCCATGACCATGACGGCATGCCGAACATCTTTCTCTCCTCCACCTCCGCCGGGGCTATGGCCGACATGCGCATGTGCTCGGTGCGAGCGAGAAGAGAGCTGAGCTCGCGTACTGCTGTAACAACTGCTGTAATAACTGCTGTAATGACTGCTGTACATGTACTGTTGTGCTGTCTACTGTACAACGGCTATCCGTACTTCTTGTCTTCATCTCCGGGTCGTTTCTTGATTATTCTTCCCTACAACATCACACCTACATCGGCCAGATTCACGTCACGACCTTTTCTCGCCATAATCAAGGTGTTCTTGTCATTTCCCTTCCACGTCTGTCCCACCTTGCAGTGTTTTCGTCCTCCAAACCTGCACGCCAAATGACCTCTCCGTCTTGACTCTTGCACCGCCAGCCGGTCATCCCCCCACCAGCTTCCTCCGCCTAGCCTGCGCTTGTGATCGCCCACATTCCAACTTTCGTCATGGACGGCCGCATCTTCGCCGCCGACGATGATGAAGACGACTACGCTCCCCTCAACGACCCTTCTCCCTCACCTTGGCCCGCCCACAGCACCAACCCATCCGCAGGACATCTAAACCCAGACCAACGCCCCACCAACAACAGACAAAACAGTCTCCCTCGCTCCATCTTCCCCTCCACCGGTGGCTCTATCTTTGGTTCAGGTAGCGGCAGTGGCAGTGGCAGTGGCAGTGGCAGTGGCAGCAGCAGTAATAGTAATCCGCGAAACCCACAGCGACCCTCCTTAAACGTCCGCCCTCCAAGCCCCGACGCCAGACTGGATCCCACACCCCAGTCTGCTTCCGCCAACCTGGAGTCCACCGATGGCTCGTCCAGGCGAGAGCGAAGATACGAGGACGAGATCAGAGCCACCGTAGCCCGCCGACGCATACCTTCCGCAGAGAAAGACGCAGACGACCCCAGCGCAGCGCCAGCCACGTCGGCACGCTCTGAGAGGCAGCGCAGTCCAACTCTTACAACACTATCAAGATTATTTGCCGTCCAGGCGGCAACCAGTCCAGAGGCGAGCCGGAACTCTTCGTATATGCAATATGCCAGACAGAATGCCTACACAAGACAAACGCACGGGGAAACGGCCGCTCTGCCAGAGCATCTATACAAGAGAGGACTTCTAGAGGGTAGACACAGCGATATCACAGTCCATGCGTTTGGGAAGGAGTACAAGCTTCATCGTCTGGTCTTAGATCGATCACCTTTCTTTGCAACAGCGTTGAGCGAACCCTGGCTGGAAGCAAACTCCAAGGAAATGACTGTCCGGCCTGAAGAGATCGATGCGAGCATCACGCAGCACTCTTTTGAACTCGCTCTGAAAAGGTTATACGGCTGCCCTTCCGTGGCCGAGGAAGATGCGCATGCTGTCGGTTTGTTCGCCACTGGCTGCTGGCTCGAAATGCTCGATGTGATGGACTCGAGCATCTCAAGCATGCTACGTCAAATGAGCCCGGACACACTCGCTCCCTTGATCCACTTGGTAACTAAGAACTACTATGGCAAATCTGGAGACAAGATCCTCGCCAGTGCAAAGGCGATGTTGTGTAGGGATGGTTGGAAGATGCCCCTCAAATGTTGGGACGGAATACCCGCTGATGTCGTCCGAGAGATTGTTGGTGGGGACGGCTTCTTCGTTGAGAGTGAATGGGAACGGTTCATTCTGGCAAAGCGAATTCTCGACCGCAGATTGAAGTCTCGTGCCCTTGAAGCTGGCCTCGTGGAGCCAGGAAGCCGCAAGAAGATCGCAAAGGCCCCACCGATCATGGGGATGATGGCTGTAAGATTCGATGCTGTGGCTCGCCGCGCTGCTCCTGCCGCGTTCAGCCATGGAGTTCCTGATAGTCTCGCCAAATATGTCGGTCTGTACACGCATCCGACGGTGGAGCCACTGCTCGTCCTTCTTGACGAAGGCATTCACTACATCCATCTCGACTTTGAACAACTGCAGTACCTCCGTCAGACAAAAGATGTCATTGGTCTGCCAGTAATGCCTGATAAGGTCGTCAGCAATGCCCTGTGGCAACAGATGGAGCTGCGACAACGTGTTATGAACGCGCGAGATACCGACCTTGAGCTTGGACTCTCAATCCAGGCCACCGGAGATGAATCTGCTTTTGACGCTACCTCTCCTCCCAGCACTAAAGGCAAACACAGAGCTGCAGACTCATCTGCTTTCGGTCACGACTTCGACCAGAGTGAAGACGACTACGATTCCCAATCTTGGGACGGCACGGGCAGGCCACGTAAATTCTGGATTCCAAGTAGCGACTGCAATATTGTCATGGGAGGCAATGCAGAGCCCTTCATCGCCACGTCAAGCAGCAACACCATCCAACGTCAAGCCGCACGCCTGTCAGCCACAGTCCAACCCGAGGACCTCACCTGGGCATCTGACTACGCCACATCGACCACCGCAGCTCAACCAAGACCAAGCACATCAGATAGCGGCGGTGCTGACGTCCCTCCGCCCGCTCTGAGCTATACACATCTCCCACCCTTCCGCTTCAGCGCAGACTTCCCCGCCCCTCGCCTGCTCAAAGAGCGCAAGCGAGTCTACTCGCGCACGGTATTCTACGCTGGCTCGCTCTGGAACATCTACATCCAGAAAGTCGTGCAATCCCAACGGACGACGAAACAGCTCGGCGTCTACCTCCATCGCGCCAAAGAATGTGAGACGGAAGAAGCTGTCTTCGGTTCTTCCACAGGCGCAGCATCCCGCGGCTTGAACATAGGCAGCGGCAACGTCGAAGGCCGCATCGGTCGCCTCGAGCGCGACATCAACGGTAACGGCGGCGACACGCGACGCAGAACGCGACACCGCGACTCGCTCGGCGAAGACATCCGCCTCGAAGGGGACGAAAGCAGCGGATCCGCGGGGGAAAACGACATCCGACCCCCCGGCGACATCAGCAGCAGCCTCTCATCACGCTACGCCGGCCTAAGCAGCAACCACAGCCACCACCACCGCAAAACCGGCCAAACCGACATCCTCTCCTCCACCTCCCCGCTAAGCGCCACTTTCGCCTCCTCCGTCGACCCCGAAAACGACTCCACCTCCTCCTCCGAAACCGAATCAAACCTCCCCAACAACCTCAGCAACCCCCCACCCCTCTCCCGCACGCAATCCAAGCCCGCCCTCCCGCCCTACGTCGACGCCCGCCCCACGATCAAAACGTACTTCAAAATCTACTCCCCCTCGCGCGGCGGCCGCATGCTGTCCGTCTACGAGAGCGCGCCGGACAGGTTCAATTTCAGCCAGAGCTGGGGTTGGAAGAGCAGTACGCTCATGCTGGACGATGGGGTGTTGGATGGTGCTGGGGGAGTGGGGGAGGACGGGGAGACGTTGCAGGTTGGCGTGCTGGATTTGCCGGAGGAGGGGAAGGGAAAGGTGGGGAGTGGGAGTGGGAGTGCGGGGGATGGGAGGTTGAGGTTCATGGTTGTGATTGGGAATATTTAGCGATGCTGCTTTGCGTTACGGTTTCACGCCTTTCTTCTTCTTTT
>MSJI02000209.1:0-31877 GCA_001931905.2 Cladosporium sp. IMV 00045
CACGAGCGTACGGATCGATGCAGTCCACTACTGCTGGTTGGAAGAAGAGCTGGCGGAGAGGCGCAAAAAGCAAAGGGGACATTTCAGAAAGAACTCCAATGTCCCTACGGCGGGAGAAATTCCGATAATAAGACTGGGACTGTTCTGTCGGACGGTGCGAGAGAACGCGGCGCTGGCGTCGCAGGTCTTGTTCCTGAAGATCCCATACATGGCCCGTGAGACGGCGAAGGGAGACCTTGCCCGTACGGTTTCTGCCCTTTCCAACCTGCGACACGTCGACCTCCCGGATGGCTTTTTCACCGACGATTCGAGCTGCATTCCTTTGCGGCAGGAATTGCAGTCAAGATGTCCAGATCTGAGGAAGATGATGTACCGCTCTGGCTCCGAAGATTCTCTGGAACTCCTCGTACACAGGCACTGGCAGCAGCTCGAATTCTTGGAGCTCTCGAACCTTGCCATAGAACCAGGGACTCTACGAATCGTACTTGGAAGTCTACCAGCCCTTCACGACTTGACATTGGTCGGTCTGGAATGGCTGGATGACACCATCTTCCACATCGCGCAGCAGGGAGCTCTGCCGGAGTTTCCAGCAATTCAAACACTCAAGCTCGAGAAGTGTCCGAATGTGACAGCTGCTGGTCTGGCTACATACTTGGAGTCGCCTCATGTCAGGGAGGCATTGTTCTCGTTGACACTCAGCAACACTGGCGTCGCCGTCCAGGACTTGCACACATTCCTGTTCGAAGCCAGTGCCCTTCAGCACCTCGCCATTATCGCCACGGTGTCAAAGTCGATCACCCTTCAAGCGCAAGAACTCCCCCCTCTCACCTCCATCAGCATCAAGACCTTGAACTTCGAAATCGACTCCTCCGAAGACGTTCACGGGCTGCAAAAACCAGCAGAATCCTACTACGCCTACCTCGCCAGCTCCCTTCACGCCAACGCCCTCCCCGCCCTCAACACCGTCTATGTGCGCGACCAAGCCTTCACCGACCTTCTCCTCCTCCCCCCTCTCCCTCCCATGGGCGGCAGCTCTCTCGGCAACAAGAATGGCCACACCTCCGTGCGCGGCGTCTTCGGCCCCGCCATGTCCAACAACAGCACCTTCAACCAGCAACTCGAAGTCTACAGCAAAGGCATCGACGAGCTCGAATGGGTCATGACCTCCATCACGCCTCCCTCGCAGACCCGCGACCGCCGCGGCAGCGCCATCGGCGGCCGCCCCATCTCCGCCGTCAGCGCCTCGCGCGGTCTCGGCCCGCAGTGGGCGCAGGGCGGTTTCGGCGGCGAGGCGCGCAGGAGCGTCATGGTCGGCAACGGGTTTGGAGGGTTCCTGGCTGTGCCTACGGATGAGGTCCCTAGACCTCAGACCAGCGATGGAGGGGGCAGCAGGTGGGGCAGCTTTGGCAGCGAAGACGCCAGCGCCGCGAAGCGTGGCAGCTGGTTCAAACCCCCACCCAGTATGGGCAATTTGACGGGCGAGGGCAAGAAGAGCCATGTGCGTAAGGGGAGCAGGCATGATCTTTTCCGATGATCTATGGTCTGTACTCTTTCTACGTGAGTGTAAGTGGAGTGCTATGGATATGGATGTGGGAATGGCGAGATGACACTTTTTTCCTTTTTCTTTTTGATTGAATATGAAAATGCACGGCCTACCTTTTCTTTTTTCCTTTCGTATGCATCTGTTTTGATACCCTCGTTTGGGCTTAGATATACGTGGTTTGTGGTTCTGGGTCGCGGACGAGCGGATTTTATAGCTTCGTTTCTTTTCTCATTGTCTAAGCTTCACAAGCATGAAAGGGGTTCTGGGTTCTTTTGGTATGCAATGGAGAAAAAATGAAGAGAAAATACATTATGACGCTGTTTGTTCTATTGTCGTTGCTGAGATGGAGAGAAGTCTTCCCCTCACATGTGAGTTCTCTGTGTGTGGCTTTGCCGTTGAGATCCTCCGATCAATCCGCACAGTGTCCATCATCGGTTTTGTCGTAGGTGCGCGTTGTTACGAAGAGAAGAATACTGGAGGTGACTGACTGGATGGCTGGAATATGTCTCTGAGAACTTGGTGTTTAGCCTTGTAGCCGAGAGGTCGGACTTCACTTCATCGATGTCATCAGTTGAAAACTTGGTGAGTTTGGATTTTTGAGTGTACTTCGAAGAATTCAACAGACATTCAGATCGGGAGAAGGATTTTGAGCCGTGGAAAGGCAAGTGCGCTGACTCCATCCATCATTGCAGTTTGGGACATTCTCGTTCATTGTCTACATGTAAACAAATGTGCTTCGAACGGTACGATTTCTTCAATACATGTCCCCTTTCCTGCCAATAACCATCTAGCATTCCTCATGATCCATCAATTACATTCAAAAAAAATCGCCCTACATCTACAAAGCCAGCAACATACCACCCGCAGCGAGCATAGCACCAGCCATAGGCGCGGCGGTGATCATCGCAGCGGCAGCCTCGCTGTTCGACGAAGAAGAGTCCGACTCGCCGGTCTGAGATGCAGAAGATGCGGACTCGCTCGTCGTGCTGGACTCTTCATCCTCATCATTGCTGCTTGAAGAAGTGCTGCTGGCAGAATCGGAACTGCTAGTAGCAGAAGCGCCAGAACCCGAGCTGCTACCACTACCGCTACCTCCAGACGAAAGGCTCGTCGCCGCCGCCTGCGCCAGACTACTGTAGTCCGACTGCGAGAAGAAAATCGTCGTGCTGCAAGGCTGGGTGGACGTGGACGAGACGCCCTCGCCATCTCCACTGCTTCCCGTGCAGGTAGGGAAGCAGGAAGCGAAAGTCGGCTGCGCGACTTCGAAAGTCGCCCCGACGCAGCAGAAGGGCGATTCGTCTTCCCCAAAAATCGTGCCCGGGCAGCAGTATTGCTCGTTGTTGCCGTTTTGGTAGGAGACTTGGTTGCCGGGGCATTGGCCTGAGCCACCGCCGTTGTTGACGTTGCCGCCGACATTGTTGATGTTGTTGTTGCTGCCGCTCAGGCTGATGGTGGCGCGCTTGGGGGAGGAGGGGTTAGTAAGGGTTGTTTTGGATTGGGGCAATGCTAGGGGCTGAGGGGCTTACTGGAGAGATGGCTAGTGCTGCTGGGATGGCGAGGGTTAGAGCTGTGAAGGTGTTCTTGTAGTGGGACATGGCTGTGGTGTTGATTCTAAAAGGCTCGGTTGCGGTTGGGGGTTGGTCTCAAAAATGGGTTGGAATAAAGGCAGGCGAACCGCTCTCTTGATCAAACGAAGTGATGAATTGTGTAACGATGAATACTCTCCCGGGCAAGCAACGTGCCTGTTTATATATTGCTCGGAGCACGAGCTGAAAAATCCGGCATCTCTGTCGATCTCATCAAGTCAGCACATAGTACGTAGATGACTAGGCGCTTTTTGTAGAGATCCTCAAATCGACCGAAAGATTCAATCCTTCGCTCGTCGACCAAGTCGTCGGTGTCGCGATCGGCGACACCACAAGGGATCATAGGATGAACAAGGTGAGTCTGTGTTTCGTTCGGCATACCCTTCTGAGTATGTCTGATGACTCGCAAGGTCCGAGGCGCTCCAATCAGCCTCATCACTAACACGTCGAAGGATCTGCGCTAGGAACATGCCCGAATACGAAAGCTTGTTCGTTGTTAAGCCGTGGCAGCGTGGGACCCTGTTGTGGGAACAGGAACAATGAACCCTAATTGATCGTCAGAGGTTGTAGGCGAGGTGGTCAGGGCTGCCGACAGGTACACCAATGGGTTCATCGCTTTCTGGTCGCGCTCATGCCGTACTTGCAAGTATGTGAGGCTTGGCAGTAAGATTCTCAAGTTTGATGAGTGCATGCAGATGAGGCGTGGGGAAGCTGTGAAGCGAGGCTGAGAGGCGGCTGTGTCGAACGACCACACTTCCTGTAAGATGGCTACGGGTGCAGTCCTCTTGCTGAAGCCCATGAAAAGCTGATAGCACAAGAGCTGATTGTCTACTGATACGGTGCCTTCATACACGCATGTATTTCATGAAGTCTCGCGATGTGGTTGATCAATACAGCAACCTGGAGCCTGAAGTGTTACGATTTGGCTGACGCACCAGAATATGCGATACTTTCGCACGTTTGGAATAAGAACGCCGAGGAAGAGGTTACATTCAAGGAAATGAAGGATCTTGCTGAATTAGCATCCCCAAGGATTGCATATTCGACAGGCGCTCAACAACCCAAAGCAGGCTTTCTGAAGATCAAGAAGACATGTGAGCTTGCTGAGGGATTTGAGGGCCGAGGCATCAAACACGTCTGGATAGACACATGCTGCATCGACAGATCCAGCAGTAGCGAGCTCGGGAAATCGATCAACGAAATGTTCAAATACTACGCTCGGGCTCAAGTCTGCTTCGCTCACCTTGCAGATCTAGAGACACCCGAACTGAAAGAATGCCAATGGTTCTCTCGAGGATGGACCCTCCAAGAGCTTCTGGCATCAAGAAGACTTTTTTTCTACAATCAGAAGTGGGCCTGCATCGGAACAAAAGTAAGTCTCGCTGGAGAACTTGCCAATATAACCAGGATCCCGCGTGAGGTGCTGGAAACTCATTGGGGTCATGGTCACGGACATGATCAATCCACAGCAACAATCATGTCCTGGGCATCGAATCGAGAGACTCGAGAGCCCGAAGATATGGCTTATTGTCTCTTGGGTTTGTTTGACGTGAATATGGGTCTCATTCCTGGCGAAGGCCTCAACAACGCTTTCCAACGTCTGCAAAGAAAGATCCTCAAGAAACACAACGACTTGACTATACTTGCATGGGATCAATTCATGGCCCATAAATACGGCGCATCAAACTCTGAGAGCCCAAGCATTGGCTGCGGCATACAATTACTGGCTCCGTCACCATCCGTCTTCTCGGGAAGTGCGCGCATCTGTCCTTTTCCGAGAGACATACCCAAACTCTCCATCACTGCCAGCGGCCTCTCTGTATCCCCTGATATCCCTCTGAGTTTGATAAGAGGAGATACAGAGTCGATATGCATGTGCATAGGCTTACGATACGACAGCGAGATGACTTATGTCTCGGTGCCCTTGCGCAAAATCGGTCCAAGGCTTTTTTGCAGGCACCCCACAAGTCCTTTACGTTTCGATCGTGACGACGGAGCAACGAAAGTGAACACCTCCTTGTGGTGGCACCAGAATTCTTCCAGTTATCGCATCGTGTTCGAAAACACAAAGGCGATCCAGCCGGCTTTCAAGGCTTTTCGGGATTACGCGATTTACCTGCCTCGCCAGTTCTACAAACTTCTTCATGTTGTTCCGGAGTATCTATGGGATCCCGAAGATCAAGTCTTCCTGCGACCAGAGACTCACTTTCGACACTTCTTCCCGAATGTCCTGGCCGTGACTTTCGCCACAGAAGCGCCATCTGGGAAGACCATCGTTTTGTATGACAACAGAAACGGTGTTCCTCGGGTGACTGTGGTGCCGGAATTCGCTACGCTCGAAGTTCAAAGGCTTCTACAGCAGAAGGAAGTTCGCGAGATGTCTCTTTCGTTGGAAGATCTGAAGAGCAATTTGAGCAAGCGCATTGATGTCGATTGGCTATTTCAGGTGAACGTACAGGAGGAATTGCAGGAGAGCCTCGATGAACACAACTTAATACTAACCACTCGACCCAACAAGGTCGGGGGCTGCGAGTTCTTTGCTTTCTTGGATCAGAGGGAGTCAGGCTCGCATCGTGAAGGGCGAGAGTTCAAGCTCTGATCGAGGTCCTACCGGGCACTGCAGACTGACGTTTTGTTGCCGCTGTATTTCAAGGTCTCTTCCATAAATTTTGCTTATGTACTTTCTTAGCTTGTGAGGTCTGAATCATATTCGATCGAACGACCAATATTAGGAGCAAAAAGCAAAAACGTCGGGGTTAAGCGAACAAGTCGGCTTCACCAGCCCACTTCTCCGAGTCGGTCATCGGAGATATCGACGAGGATGAATGAAACCATTGTACTTTTATATAAATCCTCGTATAATAATTATTTGCTAACAACGCTAAAGCACCAATCCCGTTTCAAGAACATATCACAGCAAAACGTCTTCACCAATTGACAATATTACGAATATGCCGGCCGCAAAGCTCAAGCTCGCAGCACTCGGTGCTGGAATCTATTACATGTCCAAGGGATTTGGCAGGTGAGTACTTGATCGATCGGGCATTCGGATGAGATCTACTGACGATTGTCTGAAGCAGCAATCCGCCCGGCGACAGTTCTCGCTTCGTGCAGCAGCGACACGGCTCAAACGACATGATACAGGAACAACAAAGATCGATCGAGAGGGCCAAATGAGCGGACGAGAGCAACATATTTTGGAATAGAACGAAGGAAAGGTTAGCTGCTAGACTGGCATTCGTTTGAAACACCAATGTCTTCCAGCGCTGGCGTTCTGGTAGCCGTCTTTTGCAAGAAGATTGGGTCTTAAGGAAGGGCTGCCTAAGACCTGTTTTTAGATGATGAATTGTGCGTCTTGTTTCAGCTTCTTTTTGATCCTTTCCAAGCAAACGTATTTTATTTTCGATTCAACCCGTCGACTTGACAAACTAGAGTGCAGGCTTATACTTATCGAAACCATCATCACAACGCTCCTCGTTCTCTGATCCAATCGCGGGCGCAGGGTCACCATGACCTTGCTCCGCAATTTCCTGATACTTTTCATCCTACCAGAGCAAGCTACCTCCAACAAAAAGTCGAGTCCATCTTCACAAATAAGTCCCAACCAAGTTCAGGACCCACACTCTCCCTAATACTCCCCCTCGCTCTCCTCCCCCTCTACCACAGCCAAAACTCTCGCCTCGTCCAGAAAGCCCAACATCTCCCACCCAACCGCCAACCTTCTGCTGCGCGCGGTGGACCAACCAGTCGCCGCTTCGATCGCTTTGACGTGTGCCGTGAAAGTGCGTACGCGCTCGGCGCGGGCGCGAGAGCCGTTGCGAGCGGTGGAGGCGCTTAAGGTGCGGGTGAGTGGGGTGTTGCGGCGGTTGTGAAGGCTGGGTTTGCGGTTGGGGTTGTGAAGGCTGGTGCTGTCGAGCGTGCTGGTGGTGGATTGTTGGTCGTGCGAGCGAGTTGTGTGGGCGATGGGAATGGTGGCTGGGGTGTCGTTGCGGTTTGAGAGGGGTGAGTCGTTCGTTGCGACGTCGCCGTCCTCGTTAGCATCGTTGTCGTCGGAGTTGCTCTGGTTGGCAACGTCGCTCTGAGACGTCACATCGTCATAATCCTCGGTCGTGGCGACAGATGGAAACCTCCTGCGATTCACCCGTCCAGCAGCAGTCGTAAGCCTAATCTTTTGACTAAGCAGCACACAGTCTCGCGAGAAGGACTTGAAGTACTTGCGCTTCAGGAGCAAATACTCCGCACAGCACATATAGACCAGGCTAGCGAGCGCGCGCTCGGCGGGAGCCAGGTCGAAAATGTACCGGTCGTCGACGAGGTCTTTGCCGTCGCCGGCTGCGTTGTTGGTCGAGTGCAGAGCGTCTTCGGCTTCGATGCGGCGATGGGCGTCGATTGGGTTGCGGATGCGAGGACACGTGTCGCTCATTTGCGAGGCGAGGTGGAAGGAGTCGGATTCCGGGTAGGTGGTTGCCAGGCGGAAGTTTTCTTTCAAGATCGTGTAAAGGGTGTGGTGGCGAGGGGGGAGTGGGTTGTCTGTGGATGAGTAGCGGTGTAGTTCTTCGGTGAGAGCTTTTGGTCCGATGAGACCGTCGATTGCCAGGTCTGTGAGTAGGACTGAAGGGGAGAATGGTGTCCAGAAGAAGTGGAAACGGGTGTTGGTGGGTGAATGAAGGGCGAGTATTGAGATGGGAATGGAGACGGAGCTCTCTTTGAGAGACGCAGCGCCCTCAAGGAGAATCATGGTGCATTCCGTGAGTGGACCAATGAGGTTGAACTCCTGATCGTCGAGTCTTTGAAGGTCTTTGACGTCGAGTGAGTCGGTGGCTTGCAGCCATTCACGAATACGTTCGCTCGTCGCAAGGCGGTCGAAGCACTCGAACTGAGCGATAGGAAATCTGTGCTGGTTTGCTGGGAGGAAAACAATGTTGGAGACGGTCGTCTCGGATCTTGAGTTCAGGTTGACTCTCCTCTGATGTGTCGGTTGTGGTGTGCCTGCTGTAATGCTGCTTGCAGTGTTGTTGCTGCTAATGCTGTTGCCGCGGACGCGGCCACCACGCCCGCCACCAGCAATGCTAGCCTTTCTGACTCTGCCCCTACCTCTTCGGATCATGTCCTGCGTGGGAAAGTTCTTACCTCTGAGATCGATGATGTTGTCGAGGTGCAGACATGATAGAGCGTCAGTGTATGAGCATGCGATGCTGGGAGGGATAAACAGTCTAGGCCAAGGATTAAGGAGCGATGATGAAGGAGCTAGGATGAGGGAAAAGCAAATGAAGGAGAGCTAATGAAGGAGATTGGCTGATGTTGTTGAACTGGTCTGAGAGCTGGAAGTGAAGGCAGGAGCGGACCGACGCATGACATCAACATGCAAACAGCACCCCGTAGTACGATACAATCGTTGCTCACCCTAGCTCGACTTCGGAGGAAACAGCAACCTCCCCTCCATGCCTCCATCCACCATGATATTCACTCCAGTGACGTGGCCGCTCAGGACAGGACTCGCCATGACTGCAACCTGCCTCGCCACGTCCTCCGGCCTTGCAACCTTCTGCAAAGGCGTAGTGGATATCGCCCTCTCGACAAAAGCAGTTTCTTTCAGCGTCTCCGTAGCCATCGGCGTCGCCACCCACCCGGGACTGACAGTGTTGACTCGTCCCCTGGGAGCGATGCGGACGATCTCATTCTTGAGCGTGGGAGTCAGACCGTACATGAGAGCGGCTTTGGTTGACGCATAATCGCCATGGCCGGCTTCGCCGAATTTGCCAGCTGTAGATCGGATGAAGATGATGTTTGCTGCGTCTTTGGCGGCCTCTGGGGCGGAGCGCAGAGCTTTCAGAAACTCTCTGCAAAGCAGGAATGGGCCGGTCAGGTTTACAGAGAGGGTATTGCTCCATTGGGACAAGTCCATGTCGGCGATGGGAGCGTCATTCGTCGGCCAGATGCCGTGGTTTACGACTAGCACGCTGACAGGACCACCGTTCTTCTGCGAGGCAGTGTTGAGTAAAGTTTGTACACCAGCTTCGTCGCGGACGTCTGCCTGGATGGCGACGATGTCTTCGATTGATGCTAACTCGCCGATCTTGCTGTTGTAATGTGCTGTGACTCGAGCTCCCAGCTGACGGAAGACGTGAACTGTCTCCAGACCAATGCCTCCAGCGGCGCCTGTGATGAGGACATGGACGTCTTTGAGACCGAGATCGATTGACATGATGAAGGATCCTTTTGTTGTTGATTTGACTGAAGCTCCGATGAAGCTGCGTTCTTCAACCCTCGTCCGGGCCTGGGGAGCTCTCTATAGATATGTTATGAGAAAAATACAAATAGGAAGGTAACGACGAAATGATTTGTAAATGTACATGTAGTTCGGTGACTGCATTTCAAGACGTGAAGTCGTTCAAAAGCGGGATGACAGCGATCGGAAGGCCTTGCCGAGGCGTCAAAAAGGCAGGTCATCTTTACTGTTGGATTAGGATTGTGGCATTGAGACATGATCGCGTGTATTGCATTTTTCATTATTGTTATTTCGATGAAATATATGGGCACTAATGAACTCATGACCATTGTGTGGGTAAGATATAGAAGAAACCTAACACGAATCGAAGAATGCAGAGATGAACACCCAGCTACGAAAGCCTCATTGCGTGTCAAATGATAATTTCCATTGTTCAAGACGCATCTGCAGGGCGGTAGGGCAAGATTGGCTTCAAAGCCTCGATATGAATCGTAATAAAGTATTTTTAGGTTTGATATCCTGAGGCTCGGCAAAATCGAGCAATCGTGTATAGACTTGCGGGATATCAAGACGTGAGGGCTTTAAAATCAAGCGCTGGGCGTCGAAGACTCGACCTGATCCGCCCAGGACTTGCCGGCGGTGGTGGCATCTGGGAAGGTAGTGAGATCCTTCTTTGGTTTCGAATCAGTCCCATCGCCTTTGGTGGGCAGAGACGGGAAATCCTCCTGCTTTGGCGGAGCATTTTGCGTCTGCTTGCCACCCCTCGCTGCATGGCCAGCAGCACCACCTCCTCGCTTCTCCCTAGGCTCTCGCAAGAGGTACTCTCTGCCGTCTGAATAGTCCCCCTTGTCACCCGCAAACCCACCTCTCTTATCGTACTTGCCTCCCTTCGAAAAGTCATCCTCATTTTTCTCCATATCCCACTCCCTGCCTTCCAGCGCCTTCAGCTTCCTAAGCCTATTGCGCTCGCGCTCCCCCATCATCTGCTGCCTATCCCTTCGCTCCTCCTTCGCCCGTTGCTCAGACTTCGCTTTCGCCTGCTGCTCCCTCTCCGCGAACGACGCCGCATCCGCCTCGGCACGCGCGTGCGCAGCGGTGAGCGAGGCGTTCTTGATCTGGATCTGCGCCATCTTCTCCGCGAGCTCCGTCTCGGAGAGCTTGGGCTTGCGCACGCCGCCGGTGCCGCGCCTGTCCCCGCGTACGGACGCTATGGTCTCTTTCTTCGGCCCTGTGGGCGCATTGTCTGGCGCTTGCGCTTCCTCGCTCTTTTGCTCCGCCTGTGTATGGTTTGATTGTGCTTGGTTGTCTTTGCGTCCGCCCCTGCCACGCCCTCTTCCCTTTCCTCGCGCTCCTTCGTTGGTGTTCTTGCTGGGTTGCGATACAGGCTGAGGAGACGGCTGCTCCACGACTGGTTGCACGACAGGTGTAGGGACGTCCGCGGGTTTCTCTGCGATCGGCTGCTCTACTGGCGTGAACTCGTCCCCGAACAGGTCGTCTGGCGTCCGTGTCTGCATGGACTCTTCCACCGGCACCACATCGTCGAACAGATCCTCTTCTTGTCCGCCCGTTTGCGCGAACTCATTGTATGTCGAGACATCAGGAGGAGGGTCCAGAGTTGAGGAGGGCGCGAAAGCGGTCGCAGCGGCGGAGAGTGTATGTTCTGATTTACGTCGAGGCTCAGGTCGTTCTGCTTCCGGTGCGGTTTCTTCGGGCTTGGAACGTGGCTCCGATGGCGGTTGTTGTTTTTGTTCTTGTTCTCCATGTTGTTCCTCTTTCTTCTCCTCAGTCGCGGTTGCGGAAGGCGGGTCTGCCCATTTGGATTGGTATAATGAAGACATGCTTGTTGTTATGATATCATGCCTATGTTAGCTCGGCCGGATCCAATGATTCCGAGGATGTCCAAATGCTCGGATGATCTTGTTGTATATATGGTGAAGAGCACATAAAATTCGTTTGAGATATGGAATGGTACGGTAGCAAGATCAGAGGGAGGACTCATCAGTCACTCTGTCGCAAGCGCGGGGAACGAACGGCGCCGCCCAATTCACTTCACGGTTGGGAGCGATGGCAGTAACGTCTTTTATCATGGAAAATACATTGGCCTTAAGAAGTCGCATTCGTATCTGATTTGAGATCACAGTGTACCTACATATAGCAAGTACAAAATGCTTAGTCAATCGTTGTCTATACCTTAACTACTATTGCCCTATATTTGACTGCTTTAAACCCACGATTCACAGCTATCGACGTAAGAACCGAGGTTGTACACAGGTCACTCTTTTGAGCTCGTTGCTACCAGCATGAGAACTGGGCTCAGTCGTAAGATCAAAATGACATCCAAGAAATGACCGAGTTTCTAGAAACATCCTCATTTATCGTTAAACTTCTTGTGTCGCGTATAGGGCGTGGAATCCTCAGGTGAGACGATAGGGTTCCATCGAGTCGGCGTTTGAATGACCCACAACCGATCTGCCACCGTGTTGATACATGTCAGCCTCTAGGACCACAGAACTATCCATATACTAGCACCAACAGTCGTTTTTGAAACTAGAGATATACCAGAGACTACAAATACAAGAAATGTCTTCTTCAGTCGACCAACCCAGGGTGAAGGTGTTGCTGTTCGGTCTGGGCGCGTGAGTGCCCTTCTAGCAGGTCGTCTAAGTATAGCGAATGGTGCACTGATTGACAGATTTGAACAGAATTGGTGGCTTCTATGCTTTCATTTTGAGCCGAGTGCCCGATGTGTCTCTGAGCGTCGTGGCAAGAACAAACTACGATGTGGTTAAGGAGAAGGTACCTATCTATACTCGGCCTGAACGGCAACCGAACAATCAAGAGGTACATACCACTGACTCGCTCAAAAGGGCCTGACCGTGGAAAGTCAGAACCATGGCACACATCAAGTACACTTCGATGCTGGTAAGTGGCACGAAACATCGATGCTCATAGAAGAATGCTGACAAAGTCTCAGTCTACCGCTCTCCATCCGAGGCCCCTCACAAGTTCGACTACATCGTCTGCGCTCACAAAGCCATCAATCCCTCTGCCATCCCTCCCATCTTCGAATCAGTAGCGGATGCCAACACGACATTCGCCATCATGCAGAACGGCGTCGGCAACGAAGACCCGTTCCGCGAGACGTTCCCCCAAAGCACCATCATCTCCGGCGTCGTCTGGATTGGCGCCACGCAGACCTCGCCGGGGCTGATCAAGCACATGCAAGCCGAGAACACCGAGCTCGGCCTCTTTCCTAACCCCAGCTTGCAGGTCGACCTCGAACAGGGCAGATTGCAGCACTTTGCGGGTCTGATGCGGGAAGGCGGCACGAACATCTCGCTCGAAGAGAACGTCCAGCTCAAGCGCTGGGAGAAAGTCGTCTGGAACGCCGCCTGGAACAGCATCACAACTTTGACGGGCGTGGACACGCAAGTCTGGCTTTCGAGGCCCGAGGCGATGGAGATGACCAAGCGTCTCATGCCGGAAGTCATCCGTGTTGGACAGAAGTGTGGCGTCCCGCTAAAGGATGAGCTGGTGGATGTGCTGATTGGTCGCATTCTCGCTCTGCCGGGGATTTTCAGCTCCATGTATGTGGACTCCAAGGAGGGCCGGAAGCTGGAGATTGATGTGATTTTGGGGACGCCGATGAGGAAGGCCAGGGAGTTTGGCATGGATGTGCCGACTTTGGCGACGACGTATGCTCTTCTGCAAGCGGTGGATGGAAGGCTTGGTTAGACAAACTTGATGGTCAAGCTGGTCACGTTCTTGACATCTTCTTCTGGCCTCCGCCGGGATTTTTCCAACTTGTCGTGGTTTATCCATAGCACAGCGTGGACACACCACATTTCCAGTAGATAGATGCAAGCACTCCCAGTTCAATCCACAGACTCACCCAACTCCTCTCTAGCCTCCATCCTCTCCCTCCTCTCATTAATCGCATCATCATAATCTCTCCTGATCTCCTTCCTCCAAACCTCAACCTCCAGCATTCTCTTCTGCTTGTTCCCCATCTGCCCCTCGCCCGTCAAGCCATCATCGCGAGCATCAAAGTACAGAGCCCACATATCATCGCCATCCTCCTCTTGCACAGCAATGAAACCCTCCCAGCCCTGGAAAGTCAACCTCCTCTCGATCTTCGTGCAATCCCACGGCCCGACAATGTGCGGATCGGCCTCGGCGCGAATCCCATATTTGACCTCGTGCGTCTGGCGGTCGACGTAGACCCAGTTCAGGAAGCGCTGGTGGTTTATCATGGTGACGAAGCCCTCTCCGCCGGCGAAGCCGGCTTTGCGCCAGATCTCTTTCTTGCCCGGGAAGGGGAGGAAGTTGGCCGTGGCTGGGAAGTACTGCTCGCGCGCGTCTCGGCGCGTGTCGATGTAGAGTTTGTTGTCTTTGAGGACGATGGGCGAGTTGTCGAATTGCGCCGAATAGACGCTGCGTTTGAGCAGTGTCACGGTCAGGTGGTACTTTCGGCCGCGGTGTTCTTCGCGGTTGTTCTCTTTCTGTCCGTGCCGGATGGCTTCAGTGGTGCCGACGATGGCTGGCGCAGCTGCTACTGCTGTGAGAATGCCGAAGACCATGGTTCTTCTGGGTGAGAGTGGTGTGAAGGTGTGTGGCGGTGAGGGAGGGAGAGAAGAAGATGTAAGTCGGACCTACGAAAAGAACATCTGAACCTTACCTTTAGTCTCGTCCCAATATCGGCAGTGCACAATCTTCCACCCCCGCCGTGACGGTGACTGGATGGAGACTTGACCCTACGAGTTTCTTATAGACTGGTGGGTCGAGAAGACCTTGCCAAAGTTGAGATGAAAGAGATGCGACGCGTGGTTGTCGGTTTGACAGCAGCCTCGGCTCGCAAACAAAACGAAACATGAAATTAACATCTTGGTCACATTATATACAGACAGACTACGATTTAGAATATACCCGAACCCAAATGGATACATCTGCCATTTCCAGACATTCCATCATTATCCAACTATTCCAATCGGCCTGACATGCTGCTCTAGTTTGACCTGATCACAACCAGTCAGCGAAGCCATTCAAACGCAGCCAAAGGTAAACGGTATTACAAGCAATCTCACAGCAAGCCAATGGTGACATCACCCTGCACTCTGGCAGTAAGGTGCACCTCGACCTCAAGGTCCAGCTCGATGCGGATCTTGAGCGAGCTGTCCTTCTGCTTGGGCTCGCCCTTGTCATCGAGGTCGGCGCCTGTATTTCTCATCTGTCAATGCTTGTGCTGAAAGGAGGAGTGTGAACTCGTCGTCTCTCCTGGACGCACCTTTCTGCATGATCTCGCGGATCTGTTCGGGGGTCATGTTCTTGATCTCATCGTCGGACATGGTCGCCAACTCCTTCAACTGCTTTCTGCGGCCGAGCGGCGTGCTCGCGGGGTCTTCGAGAAGTCCACTGTTGTGATTGTTAGCTGGGTACACCTCCCGGAGCTCTTCAGCGAATTGGTCTGCACATACACAGCCATTGTGAAGTGTGATTGTCTTCGGGATCTTTGTTATGAGGAAGACTGAAGCTGGAAAGGTCAAGGTAAGTGTACGACTGTCGACTTAGAGATCTAGGGCAGTTCTGCCCATCCGTCTCGATCAAATACGCGGCCAGCTCGGTGAACCTGGGAGCTCTCTCCGTCGGCTCGCGCCATAATCACATAGATCTGCAACTAGTGTCTACGCGAGAGGAGCTCCGGGATGTGCGGACCGTGCAGTAGCGGTGATAGTATTTACGGGTCTATGGGATGCCGCGTAGCAGATCGCCTCTCGATGGATCATGGAGGATCTACTTCATCCTTCGGCAAAGCAGATTCATCTATGTCAGCAAGAAGTTGATATTCAAGCCTCTCGAATACTCTCTACACTTGAGCTGCCCCCCAACATGGACATATAACACACAGAGATTCACTGATGTGTCGGTTCTCGACAATCGAAGATCGAAGATTCCAAAGTTCCAGTTTCGCCAGTCGCCAGGCCAGCGTCTCCGCAATGATTGCACGACTTGCATGAAGTTCTCCATCCCGAGCCTCCCAAGCGTCAAGTTCAATTGCCTCTTTGGGTTCATGCAGGTCCATGAGCCACCGCCCGTCTTCAAGTCCAAACAACTCAATTGCTCGCGCTTACCCACCTTTCTCTATCACATCTGATGATCGTCTCATACACTAATGCAGCCGAGGCATCATGGCTCCTCGATTGGGAAGAGCTAGGGTGATGATGTCCGCGGTTGCTCTGCTCTCACTTCACCGTTGGTGGAGATATACTGCGCAAGCTGACATTTAGTACGCGTCAAACAATTGGAGTGGTTCCGTGCTATCGGGTCAGTAGGAGTTCAATCCAGAGGTGAGTATCTCCGCTGTACCGAGCTGCAGGTATTGGTTTGATCTGGCGTAAAGGCTGCGATTCTGTGTCTAGAGATTTCCTCAGGATCGTTCTACTGTTTATCCTAAGGCCGGTATAACAGCTTTTTCACATCGCCCGCTCTCAGCAGGTATCCAGGAAGCTTATTGTGACACACTGGAGCTTCGGCGCTCAGATACTTGAAGATACATTATTGGGAGCCCTACCAACCGGATCCAAAGACACAGACAAAGCATCCTCCAAGGGCATCCAGGCTCAGCAAGTCGTAGAAGACATTCGCCACCAACACAAAGATGGCCTCTCCCAGCAACATCCCAAACCACCCACTGGTCCAAATGCTCGACCGCGAAGGCGACCCCTTCCCCACGGGTTCCTCCTACTTCATCAAAAACCAATGCTCCGACTTCCAACAAACGCTCTCCTTCTCCCACCAAATCCCCGGCGCCACAACCCTCAGCGCCCGCGACGAGCCAGACTGCAAATGGTGGATCCAATACGAAAACAACGACCGATCACGGATCGCGCTCAAAAACGCCCGCACCGGCGGCTACCTGGCCGTCTCCGGCACCAACTGCAAGGCGTCCATGTACCTCTCGGAGCAGCCGACGTGGTGGTACGTGTACGCGGGCAGCAGCGCCGGCACCTACTGGCTGGGCACGTCGCAGTCGCCAGACGGCTTTCTGCACACCTGGGATTGCTACCAGGGGAACGGCGCGTACGTGGGCATGTTCACGAACAGGGATGGGAATTGGGGCAGTTTCTACAACATGCCGTATAGCGGGTTTGAGGAGTGGGGGAGCGGTATGAGTTGGGGTCTGGAGCCGACGCCGGAGTTGAGGCAGTGGAAGGAGCAGCAGAAGGCGAATGCGCCCAGTCAGCAGCAGCAGACGGGGGGCGCGTGTTGTGGCAATTGCGGGCAGGAGTGTCCTGATGTGCAGAAGGCTGTGAATGAAGTGCAGAATGCGTCTGTGGAGAAGGAGGATGAGCTTGCGAAGAGGGAGGAGAAGGTGAAGGCGGTGGAGGATGCTCTGAAAGAGAAGGAGCAGGCTAACGACGACAAGAGTAAAGACTTGGAAAAGAGCGAAGAGGAGCTGAAGAAACGAGAGGAAGCCGCCCGCGCCGCAGGAGAACGCATCAAGAAGAGCAAGAAAGGCGGCAAGGCCGAGCATCTCGCCAGTCAAGAAGAGAACGACAAGCTGAAAGAGGAGAATCAGACCTTGCAAGGCGAAATCCAGGCTGCTAGAGACGAAATGGAGAAACTGCGCCAGCAGCTCCAGCAGGCTCAACAGGAACAGCAACATCAAGCGCGCCCATCAGATTCTGGCAGGCAATCTCTCCTGAACGGCTACAAAGCTCCAACAATCCGAAAACCCGAGATCAAGAGGCCTGGCCAGCAACTCCCGGCGGCCAAACGTCCTGGGCAGACTTTACCTGGAAATAGGAAACCAGGTCAGAACTTGCCTAGCGGGTATAGTTCTGATCTGATGAAGCGGTTTGAGGTTGGCAAGCAAGCCATGGCAACGAGATCATGAGTAATCGAAGCAGAATATGTATGCATGTAATTGTTTTTCCAACCAGATTTCCCAGTCTCCGATTCAACTCGGTCCATACATTGCGCTTGCATTGATCGCCATTGATGAAGTATCATCAATACTGTAACTCAGTGCAGTCGACTCATCTGTTCACCTCAGGGTCGAACCGAGGATACAGACCACCAATTAGAAAAAGAACAAAAGTATTGACAATTGAACATCTCAGAAATGCGCATACCTGAAGAAATATATTATCAACGTATGCGGCACAAGTTGACAAAAGAAAATGTCAAAAAATCAACTCCCACGGAGAGGCTCGAACTCTCAACCTTGAGATCACGATAATCGTAAAAGTCTCACGCGCTAGCCAATTGTGCCACGCGGGACGAGTTGATTGGTGATAACCAAGCTATTGTATAATATATATACATTGCATTATCTTCAGCTCCATCACAGCTAGAAAACATTAATCTCGTTCGGCATCGAAAACCGCCTCACTCAATAATAGTGCACAGACGGAATCCCTGGCAAGCCATGACACGATCTGAACAAAGAGGCAAGCTTATTAACAGCGAATGAGTTCACATATCATCATTAGAAAAATCCCACAATGCTAAAATCTATACTCTTCAATCAAAAGCAAAAAACTCCCTCCCTCAATCTCTCACAATAATCCAATCCTTTAACAACCTCCAACCTACAACCTCGAAGTCCTAACACGATCCTCAAGATCGCTCATCTCATGGCGGGGGAAATCGGCAAAGAGCGAAGGGTCGGGCCTCTCGCGGTCCCAAGCCCACTTCTGCACCAGCTCCGGCGACAGCGAGCCCTCGAGCATCTCGATGATGTACTTGCCGAAGACGGGGAAGAATTTGAAGCCGTGGAAGTTGCCGCCCGTCGCGATGTAGAGGCCGCGCGCGGCCGAGTGGGGGGAGATGATGAAGTCGGAGGAGGTCGTGAAGGCGTCCCTGTTGATGATGCTGTTAGTATCGGCTTCGACGGTTGGTTTGTGGGTGGGTGGTGGAAAGGGAAGTGGGCTTACCAGCAAATGCGGTGCTTGTCCATTTTCCAGTTCGCGCCGTTCTTGCCGTAGAAGACGTGGTTGGCGTAGTCGATGTCCTCCTTCAGCTTGCCGGACACCTTCCACTGAGCGTAGTCGCGCTCCGCGGGAGGGGCGGAGATGAAGCGTCCGGGTGCCACCTCTTTGGTATTTCTGAAGATCTTCTGGCCCCACCACTTGAGTTCTCTGTCGGGGGTTGGAGGAAGGCTGCCGATGAAGGGACCTGTTTTGTGCTTTTGTCAGCGGTCATGCGCGGGTTAGATTGGCGTCTTGGGAATATGCGTACCGATCTTCGCGTTGTAGCCTTGCACGCCCACGGGCATGTCCTTGAATCTCGCGTAGGACTGCTCATCAAGCTGGGTCATTCCCGTGGTGATGCCGCCAGCCACGAGCCTGTTGCCGGCGCGCAGGTTCTTGATCCCACTGCTCTGAGCGCTCCACTCCAGGAGCTTGGATGTGAAAGCACCAGTGCAGAGAATGGTGTGGGATGCGGAGATGATGTCTCCCATGGTGGACTTGACGCCGGAGCACTGGCCCTCGTCGTCGAACTGCAACGAAGCCACGTCGGCGACCACGTACTTGACACCCAACCTCAGGCACTCGCGAGTGACGGCTCTCAGCACATCTCCTGCAGCGACCCAACCGCTCGTCTTGTTGACCAGCACCTCCTTGACGCCATTGTAGTCAGCGTCCTCGAAAAGGCCGTTGTAGAGCTTCCTCGCCTCCGCCACAGGCACAGCCTTCAAGTCGGCGGTGCGGCCGAGCTTCTTGTAGTTGTTGATGACATCCTGAGCGTAATCGGAGCGGCACATCCAGTAGATACCGGTCTTGTGGAAGTGAGGCTTGTACAGAGGGTCGCTCTCGAAAATGTCCTGAGCCTCGAGAGCCATCTTGCAGTAGACTATGTCGTCGTAGTCGGCGCGGACGACTTTGTTCCAGTCCCATGAGGCCGCCACGCGGTTGTCAGCGTCGAAGGCATCGCGGTCGACGATTGTGACAGAGGCAGTGGGGAATTTCTTCTTGAGCTCGTAGGCTGTGGAAACTCCGAATACACCGGCTCCGACGATGAGGTAGGAGTTGGTCGCCGGGTAGGTCGAGTGGTCCTCGGCGCTGGCCATTGTGGGTTTGGAAGCTGCGGTACTGCTGAGATCGCTAGAGGATGATATGTGGCAATTGAGAAGGCGTCTCTATAGATCAATGGCCAATGGGTCTGCCACAACAATCTTGCGACGGTGGACTGCTTGGGAGGCAAAGTGAGTGAAGCGTCGTGTCAAGAGAAAGTTATTTTAGAGGTACATAAAAGTCACGCCGGCTGCTCAAGTACTCTTATACGGGTCCAGTTTTCCCATGGTATGGATCGCAGTCAATCCTGTGTAGGGCGTGAATAATCAACATTCTCGGTATCTGCTCCCCAGGAATCCCCCAGTCGCCAGTCGGCCGCGCAGACATGGCAGGGCGCAATCCACAGCATGCGCGGCGAATTGTAGGGCCAGAACAGGCGTGGACTGATTGTCTCCGGGATGACTTTGCCTTTCGCTCGTCCGCTCATTGAACCGAAGGGCGTCTGGTGTGGGGACTTGTCGAAGTGCTGGACATTACTGTTTTTGGTCATAAGACGCGGACGAGGTGGCGCTTAGCGGCGGATTTGGTGCGCGACATCTTCTCTTATCGATTCCGCCCTGCCTCTTGACATGTTTCATTCTGGTGCTTTGTCCTCCATGACCGGCCGGATCCGAATCGCGATTGATCCAGAAGATGAACTGCTAGAACACTTGTTTCTCAGTATTGTTGTAAAAGTGCATGTAGGCGCTCACGTGCAATGAGCGACTGATGAAACGATCGCATCAACTTGAAGCTCAGAACTTGAAGGCATGACGACAGTGACATCACAGCAGGAACCTTGAGAACGTCGAAGAACAACACGGCAATCAGGCAACAACCTGAACTTTTTAACTTGCAATCACAACAGACTTTGCTCTATCGAACAATCCACAGATTCATCAACACCAAACACAACCACAACCAACACACCAAAGCCAATCTCAAGAAACAATGTCCTCCAACACCTTCTCCAGCAGCTCCGTCAGCTACTCCACCAGCAGTAGCAGCAGCAGCACCTCCAACAACGGCCAAACGACCGGCTACCGCACGATGCAGCAATCCAGCAGCGACCCCGTCAACGGCACGACCGTCCGCTCCGCCACGCAGAACCTCGGCGAGCCCGCCGTGCAAGAAACCCGCCACTACGACGCCCAAGGCCGCGAGCTGCTCGAGGGTGCCGGTTCCGCAGGCGGCGCCGACACCAGCCGCAGGATTGAAGATGTCACCGACGCGCAGGCCGAGAGGGATGCGCAGTATGAGGAGAGGATGGAGGATGAGTATGCGAAGAGGGAGGGGGGTGCTTGAAGGGCTTGAACGACGCGAAGCAGCCCGTCAGTGGATGTTGTGATAATGCCTAGGCTTGGAAAGGAAGGGAAAAAAAAAGGAAGGGTGGTGGCCTTGTATGATACTATGACTCATGAAAGGCGCAATGCGAAAGAACCGACAAGGAAGAAAAGAAAAAAAGGAAAATCGTGCATGCCAGTAGTGCCCGCAGAAATTTATACTCTACCTCATATCATATACCCATCCAATCTTCTCTATCATAATCATCACCGATAAACAATCTCAACCAATCTCAACTAGCAACCTCCGTCCTCCCCCCAAACTCCCTCAAGCCCCTCTCCCCCTTAAACCTCTTATACGCCGCCCTCTCCAAACTCGTCCCCGCCACCTGAATATCCGTCCTAATATCCTCGACCAAACTCTCCACACTAACATAATCGTACTCCGGACGAATAAACCCCAAAATGACCAAATTCATATGGCTCCCGTAGAAATCCCGCTTGAAATCGTGCATGATGTGCACTTCGACGCTGCGCACGGTGTTTTTGTAGAACGGGTTCCACCCGATGCTCATGACCATGGGGAAGACGGCGGGGGAGGCAGGGTCGTCGAGAGCGTCGTTGGGCGAGAGGCCCGCCCAGCCGTAGTACACGCCGGAGGTGATGTTTTCGTTGCCGCCGACGGAGAGGCCGGAGATGGGGATGTTGGCTGTTGGGATGCCGAGCTGGGAGGGAAGGGGTGTTAGTCTTTGGTTTTTGGTGCTATGCTCTGTTGGCGAAAAGCGAGATTGGTAGGGTGAAAGGTGTTGCAGGCCGAGGGTTTTGGATGTAGACTCGGTGTTGAAGGAAAGATGAATGCCGTGTAATGGCGATTCCGTTCCATCTCTGAACATTCCTGGCGTCGCGTCATTTTGCTCTTCAGAGAGAAGAAGCCTCACAGCTCCCACCACCCTCCCTAATCCCCAATCCTATCACATATCAACCCCCACAGTCCTCCCGCAGCACATTTCCCAACGGCCCGCCAATCCTCCACGCCCAGAAAGAAAGAAAAAGCATCAAGAGCGCTTGGAGTGAGGGCCCAGAAGAAAACAAAAACCCCAGAAAAGCAAATCTAGAAAGTAAAAGATTCAAAAGAACTCACCTCCTTACTTCCCCTCCCAAACCCCTTAATGACCGTCCCATCCAACCACAGGGGGAAAGGCTGCTCGGGTCCAGCGTCCGGGCCGGATGTGGGATCGCGAGGGCCGTCTGGTCGCATTGTCTTTCGTCTAAGAAATAGATTCTGATTCGCGCGGAAAGAGAAGACAGACAGGCTCGTCGTCGTCTACGTCGTTGCTGCGGGTTGGTATGGCGTGCTAGCGAACAGGAAGAGGAAGAGGTAGTCTTGTTCTCCTGTATTTGGTGGTGATGGAGAAGTCAATGGGCTTTTGCGTGGTTTTGAATTATTTTTTTTTCTCTTTTTTCCCTTGTCCTTGAGAAATTTGTTTCTGAGATGAGTTGAAAGTTTTTTTCCAGTCTCGTCGACTGGATTTTGGATGAAGGTAAACGTGATAATACCGGGAGATTTCGATGTTGTCACTTTCGGGGCTGACTAACCCCAACCCACAAGTCCGCTTCGCATCAGTCCACCAGAATGAGCAGCCGTGGGCTAGGGTTAGGGTTGAGGTTAGCATGTACTTGGAATCACTCTCATGGTGGGTTGTTGGGTGGTTTCGCTCTTGTGTTTTTGCAATTATCTACTTTCGGACACGATAGGGAAACCCACATGTTGTCTTTGGTCAACAATCATCGGGCGAATTGAACGATAACCGTTGGACTCAAGCACAGTGTGATCGCATCTCTGTCAGAAACCATGCACGCGAGGCTGAGGGTAATCAATAAAATTATCAACAGACATGCGAACAAATGCCATGCGTGTTGCATTTAAAAGAGACATACAACGAGTCAGTATAAAACGACAATAGAAGAAAAGGGTGACATGACATCTCTACACCGCTCTCTCTCACGACCTACGTATCATATACTATATATCACAAAAATTCCACCCCTAACCTCCGCGAAACCAAACAGCACAATACCATTCCATCATGCATGCCATGCGACTCATTGCCGTCAAGCTCCAGAGACATTCTCCATACGGAGAGGAAAATGAAAGACAACACAATAATAATCGAAACAAAATTAAAGGAAAAAATCGCTTTTTCTTCCCCCAACCGACCAACCAAAAAACAATCAAACAAAAACAAAAAGAGGCCTGCCTCTACCGCCCTACATTCCCATGAACCCCTGAATCCAATGGGATCCGATTCATCCACCTTCCCTATCGCACCTGCGTGCATGGGTTACGTTTCTGCAAGAAACGCATGCCGCCTGCGCAGCATTTTCAAATGCGACTTGATGCACGTCCGTGTGGCTGCCCGATAAGTTTTGTAACTTCTTAGATAATCGGCAGGAACTGTTTCGCGAAAGATCTGTCAGCACACGTATTCTCTTCTCCGAAAGAATCACAGCAAGAAAACTCACATTCATGACAATCAGCATAGGAATATCGAAAACGTCCCTCTTGACAGTCCAGCACATACTGCAATCGACCCTACCGTCACGATCGCCCAGCGCCTTCGTGCCCGCGTCGCCTTTCATCAGCGGCTCCATCTTCACATCACCGCTGGAAGAGCGACCGCGCTTGCCGTCGTCACCGCTACCGCCGAAGTCATTCGCGCCCCAGCCGGGGTCGTCCTTGGTTTTGTATTTCAGCAGGGAAACCGTGGGGCCGATGATGGAAGCGCGCGACGCGCCGAAAGCCAGCTCGGCGAAGTCCTCGTAGAATTGCACGACGCTGTCCTCGTCCATGATCTCCGCAAGGAAGACGGGCTGCGGGCGGCCGGGGTCGATGTCGACGGGGGCGCGGGGCGTGACGGCGCCGCGGGAGCTGGTGCCCGTCTGCGTGCCGGAGTTGTTGCTGCCGGTGTTGATGTTGAGGTTTGCTTCTTTGCCGAGGAGGACGTCGCGGCGCCAGCCGGTCACGAGCGAGAATTCCTTGCTGACGGCGGCGATTTCGCCCGTGCGCCGGCAGATGATGGTCGGCGTGCCGTAGTGGTTGACGAAGTCTTCGTATTCGCAGAGGGTGCGTTGGAAGCACTTTTCCATGAAGATCAGGTCCTCGTGGCCCAGATTCTTATTGCATGAGATGAACGAGGGTCTGATCGATGCGAGTGCTTTGGCGATGCGCAGGGTTTTCTTCGACGGGAATCGTTTTTGCAGGAACGCGGTGAGGGCGTGGAAGCCCTGTGTGTACGGATAAGGCGCGGTGACGGATGTGTAGATTTCTGAAATGTCTCGTCGCCTTTTCCGAGGGTGGCCGCCTCCGTTGAATGGTGGTACTTGTTTTCGAGGTTGTTGTGGAGTTGGTTGTGAGAAACTTTGTCGCAACAAGTCTTGCGATTGCTGTTGACTTTGGTCGACTTGAGCAAATTGGTTCTCGGGTGACATGGTCCCTCCAGATTGATAATTGGAGTTGAAGTCGAGGTTCTGTGAAGCTGGACTCTGACCAGTCAAGGATGCCTCGCCGATTGCGAAGGCGTCCATACCGTTGCTCGATGCTGTCCAGATGTTGTTGTTACTACTTTGACGCTGAAGGCCAGGCCATCCAGAAAATTGATTCATGTTAAAATTGTTCCCGGAATTGAAGCCTGACGTGGTGTCGTACGACATGCTGTTATGATGTGATTGATTGCCGAGCGAATTTAGGTCAACATCAGGCGTGCCGACAGCCCCGGAAGACATGTGCCCAAGCATGCCGAACTCGAGAGCACCGTAATGGTTACCGAAATTCAATCCAGAAATGTCGAAGTTGAACAACGAGGGGTCATTGGGATCCATGAATGACTGATCGTAGGACTGCCCCCTTGATGTTTCGATCGTCGGAGGTTGATCGATCGATCCGGGGATCGTCTGGACTGGTGAGGTTTGCTGAGTAGGCGTGGATTGGTATTGTGAAGGAGTTTCGACGTTTTGCTGAGGGCCACCAAAGTTACCGCCCAGCATGGGATCGTTGCCTTCGATCATGGGTGCGGCCATTCGGCCTCCGTGATTCACCGGGCTGAATTGAGGGAAGTTGCTCGACGATGTTTGTGGCATGAAATTTGGAGGTTGAGATATTGAAATCCCGTTCTGGGTGATTTGATTGTTCGCCGTGACAGGCGGCGCATTCTGGGAGCCATTCGTGGAGAATTGATTCGGAGGAAAGCCCGGCATCAAAGCTTCGGGAGGAGCATCATGAAGGTATTTGGCCTTTTTCCTAACACCATCATGACATTGATCCTGTAGTCCACGTTTGATGCATCTCAGACATGGACGTTCGTCGCCTGCAAAGACATGTCAGTGATCGTCATTCAGAATCTTACAGAAATCCAAGCTTTACCGCAAGTCAAGTGAGCTCTCTGACAAGCAAAACAAGCTCTCCGAGCCTTCTTCCTACGTGGGCGTGAGGGGTCTTTAGGATTGCTCTTGGGAGCAGGCTTGCTCTCTACGCCGCTGCGGGCAGGGCTCTTCTCGTCGGTGGAGGCGCGTTCGATCTTTTCGTCAGCCATGATGCTCGAGGTTTCCCGATCAACGCCAGGTCCAGAAGAAGGCGAACCATCCTCGGCGCCGGGGGACATATTAAAGTCTGCTGGGACGGTGTCGCAGAAATGAGCAGCACGATCCACCCGAGGAAAGTGCGACGCTGCAGACAGCGTGAAGGGTGGCGCACAAGCAGGGAGCTGCAATCAACCGCACGCCAAGGAATGGGTACGGCGGTCCCGTAGCTCTGGAATAGCAGCAATGGCCCCAGGCGAGTGGCAGCGGACGGGCTGGGAAGTCGCCCAAGACCCTGTCCTCGGTGCAGAGTCACGCGGTCTGATGTTGCGCGACAGCCAGCAGCTCGCAACCGCAGTGCGACAGAGCAGTCTCGCGCCTTTCAGCTGGAGTAAAGATAGCGACTGGGGTGGGTATGCCTGTACGTGTGTGTGCTTGCGCGCGCGCGTGTGTATGTAGGGCCAATACCCAGAGCGGTTTGTGCAGAGCGGGTGTTGGCAGCTTTCGTTTCCCCAGGTGATTCTCCGCTAGCACGGCGGCGGCGCAGGAACCTGCAACTCCAGCAAGGAACCAATGGGTGTGGGCGACTGGGTTGTCGGCGTAGGCGGATCAGCCGGGCTCGAAAATGCGGATGTGTCGAGGGGTGGAAGGGCAGGGCAGTCGAGGCGAAGGCGCATGCGATGGGGTGGGTCGGCGCATGGGCGGGCCCAGGTGGGTAGTCGGTGGTATTGATGTTGTGCGACAGAGGATGCCAATCATGACGCGGCAGCAACCATGCTGTCGGTTTCGCAGATTGATTGTGGGTGAGAGTGCGAGAGTGTGTTGTGTGAGGTGAAAGAATAGCCTAGCGGACACAAGGCACGCGGGGAGGGAAGCACAAGGGTTTGCTGCTGCGCGACCGAGGCTCGTATTTGCTGCAACAAGGGCGCTGACACTCTTGTTGGATGGCTGGTGGTTGATTGGGTTTGAGTGGAGAGTGGGAGAGTGGAGAGTAATGTAAGAGGAAGATTGATTTAGCAACGAGTAGGAAGATGTGAGAAATTGACTCTGAAGTCAATGGAGAGGGTGGTGCAGAGCGTGGTAGCCTCGTGGGAGGAGGAGCGGGGAGCAGATAGATAGTAATGGGCAGTAGCCGGTAGGGCAAGAGGATAGAGTGGAGGAAGGTGCTGGGATGAGCACGTGCAGCTCGCAGCAGCAGAGAAGAAGAAGGCTGCAGGTGCAGAGTGGTTGGTGCAGGGCCTTTGCAGTGGTTCTGGGAGAGGAAGAAGAAGTGACGGAAGCGAGAGATGTGCAGAGATGCAGCAGCAGCCGCGGAGACAGAGAGAGCAGACGCCGAAATGCGGGAGAAGAACAGTCAGCAGGAAACGGGCAGAGAACCTTGTGTGTGTGAGAGAGAGGAATCAAAGAGCTTTCTCCATACTACTGCCACCCGCCCCCGCAAGAGCCTGAAGCCTGTGCGAGCTGAAAGAGTGGAAATCGCCAGGCTGGAGAGTGGGTCCTCAGGCACTTCAGGCTCTCCACTCACACAAACGGCCAAGATCTTCTCCATGGCATCCCATCTCCCAAGCCTGACATCTTCCACGGATCTTTACCGATATACACCAAACCCTTGTCCAGATCGCTTCAAGTCTCTTCAAGCACAGACGCTTGGAGATATTTGCACCTCATCTTGGCGCTACTCAAGACTCTCAGCGTCGACTTGCAGTTGCAACACCTCCACTTATTATTGTTGTCTGCACTGCCGCCGTCCAGCCAGTATTATTAGCCATTCTAATATTACTGACCTCCTACATATCACTGACTGCTCTCTTCACAACCCTACTTGCTGCCGTTATACCACTGCCTCGCTCTATCCATTCCTGGCCAGCTGCAGCCATCAACCGCCTGTCTGCCACGTTCTGCTCCATCAACTTCGCTTCCTTCATGCGAGCACCGCGTGCGGCTGGCAGCCCAAGGGAGCGAGAGCAGGGTTCTCATCAGCCAGCCGCTGCGGCAAGAGGGTCGGATCGCGCCATCTGAATGGCTCTGTCGGCGTGTACCCGGTAACACAGGATCTCGCACCCATACAGGTACCTTTGTGCGTGTGTGCACCAGCTGTGCGACTGCAAAACCTGCATCACCCACCACGCCCACGCATGTGCACAACCTGTATCACGTGGCAAAGACCTGCAGCGGACCGACAGAGCAGAACAGCGAGACGGCGAGCTCCCAACGCTGTGGACCGCTTTCCACGCCCGCCGTGCATGGCAATAGTGAGATGGTTGGGACCATGGGTGCAGGAACCGTGCAATGTCTATTCCTGGCCGCCACCACCAAACCCCGTCCTCTCGTCTTCCTCTCCTCCTAAACTACGGTACGGGTATGTACCTGAGTGCGTGCCTGACCCATTGTCTGCACATGCTCGCTACTCTATCGATGGGAATCCCCACTAGGCCTGCGCGAACCGCGAGTTGCCACGGAGCCGCTTGCCGTACTTGAAGAACAGGATCGCTGCGCATGTTCCAATTAGCACTGCCGGCCCACGGTACTGGGATTCTCGATATAACAGCAATCGAGGCGTCAACTTACGAAACGGCGTCATCGCAAGCGCGATGAAACCCAATAGCGAACTTGCCCACTGATAGTTCAAGTCTGGGAGCATTTCCTAATCAGTCACCGCTCTTTCGCAGTCGGCCAGACAAACGCCTCGATTGGTCGACACTTACTGTTGTACATCTGAACACCGAATAGACTATGTTGTCTCAGTTAGCGAGGTTTGTTAAACAACATCAATCTTGACAAGCCCCACCCCCATCGTCTTCCCCGAAAAGTATGTCACTCTCCCGCGGTGGGCTGCACGGCATGCATCGCACTCAACCACCGATCTGGAGCGACATACTTCCCCGGGGAATGGGGATGCGGCCATGACTTGGAGGGCAAGGGGGGGAATCAACGCACGGAAATGCCGCTGCAAACGATGAGCGAGCGAATGAGTTCGCCGCAAGCGCCGATGCAGAATACAGGGGATACTAATGTGCAAGTCGTGTCAGTACACCGAACCAGACTTTTCTTTTGCCAAAAAACGATCTCGACCCGCAGTTTTCCTTGCTGCAGGTACGCTCCGCTTGGGGGCCGGAAGGGCGAACGCACGCATTCAACGAGGAAGGTACTGTACATTTTCGGTCAGCTTTGTGTATTGTTCAGGTAAGAAAGTATTGGCATCTCTGCAGGTGATCGTCAAGATTTGGCGCCGGAGAGCACCGATATCAGCGCCGCATCTCGACTTTCTCGTGACATGGCCGAGATCGACGAGCCGCAAACCAGCACTCCTGGGCCAAAACAACATCCCGACAGAACCATGAAACGACTTACAAAATGCCGGAAAAGCAAAAAATATTGCCCATCCCAAACAAGACGCTGAAAATGATCGGCACTGCAAAGCCACCAAAAACGGCGGCATGTCGTCAGCAAAAGAAATCCCAATGCTCCCCGTATCCATGCATTGATCCGTGCATCACCAACACATGGGAACTGCGAACAATTGTAGATCGTACCTATCCAATGCACCCTGCAAGCGCGGGAAAAACCCATGGTGTCAGCACATCAAGCATTGTAAGCAATGAATTTTTCTCCACCAATGACTCCCCATGTCCGTGAATCAAATAATAATTCCATATCACGGCACTTCCCAGGAACGGTGCAGCAAGCTGCAATATGTATGCATGCAATGCAGTGCGTGCCTGGGGCCCCAAGATAGGAAGATGTAAGTAAGCGTAGGGGGTAGACCGTAGAACGTACCATGGAAACGTGGTCCAGCCAAAACCTGCAAGTCCCCACGTGCGTTAGCGAAAAAAAAAAAAAAAGGAACGAACCCTCGTCCTCTAATGCTTTCTCTCCGTTGACACAAAAAAAAACCATCTTTCGAATGCGGCCAGCACCGCCAGCACACACGACGTCTTCCGTTTTTGGGTCGCTGAACAAGGTTCGTAGGAAGATCGGGCAGAACTCACCGAATAAGCTGATGGGCACGAGTATCGCTCCTCTATGTCGTCCGACGGCGGTCAGCACGTGTCATTCAGTCATTCATTCGTTTCAGCTCCCGTCGTGGTCTAATTTCAGTCTCAATCCAGATCGGGGTTCTTCCTCACGAGGGCTCTCGGCGCTACTCTGCCATACCCTGCCCGCAGATAGAATGCACGGCAAATCCCTCCCCGAGGGCATCGAAGGGGGAGGGGGAAGAATTGGGCCAAGAAAAACACTCAAACTCACAGAATCGTGGGGGGTAGCCGGAACTCAGGCTCGGATACTCCGCCGTTGTTGCGCACGAGGCGGTCGTCTTTGGAGATTCGTTGTTAGTCACATGTCACCAGAAAAGAGTTGATCCTATGCAGTGGTCGCTTCTTTCGTTGCGGGACAGGGGATGATTGAACGCACAGTTTCGTCGCCAGAACGGGTCGCACGCCACGCCGATGACGTTGCCGACGAAGAGGCCCAGGAAGCTCAGGCCGGTTTGCCAGAGGTTGAAGTTGTGGTTGTTGCCGAAGACGAGGGGGAAGGCCTGGGGGGAGGGAGAGGGGAGGGTTAGTTATGTGTTTGTTTGTGAGAGAGTGAGTGCCTGGTTGTAGAAGAGTCAATAGATAATGCTTACCCCGAAGAAGAGATAGAGAATCCCCAATAGAATGGCCGAAAGGAGACATAAGTTCAGGCACATTGGCTTTGCGTGGAAAAGAATCATAGTCAGCAAAAACCATTCTCACAAGAAAAGAACAACACAATCCCCTCACCTCAAGAACCAATAACTGAAACGGTCTAACACAACTCCACCCCACCGTCCTCGCCACCGACCTCTCCAACCTCTCAATCGGGGCCCTCCACCTCTCCTCCCCCGTCTCCTTCCTCAACTTCCTCGCCTTATTCCTCAACAACACCGGCGCATACGTCTCGGGCACAAAAAAGAAAAGCAAACACCAATTAACCCCCGCCCACATCATGAGCACCCAAAAACACCACCTCCAATCCAAATAACTCGCAATGAAACCTCCCACAATCGGCCCCAACAACGGCCCACAGAACGGCGCGGCCGAATAGACCATCATCGGCATACTCAACTTCTCCTTCGGAAACGTATCCCCCACCGTGCCCCCCGCGACACTCAAAAACGCACTCCCGCTCAAGCCGCACAGAAACCTCGCCACCAGCATCGTCTGCAAATTCTGCGCCAGCGCGCACGGAATCAGCCAGATGAAATACATGCCGAAGGCGACGATGTAAATCGGCCGCCGGCCGTAGAACTCCGACAGAGGGCTGAGGAACATGGGACCCAGCCCCAGGCCGGCGACGAAGATGCTCAGACCCGTTGTGGCCACGAGGCGCGACACGTGGAAGTCCCGCTGCATGCCGCTGTAGGCGCTGGTGTAGAGGGCGGAGGCGAAGGTGACGCACATTGATGAGAGGGCGCCGAGGAGCACGATGCTCCATTTGCGCCAGAGGGGGGCCCAGAGGGGGGATTTGGGGTTGGTGGGATCGTGGGGTCCGGTCCAGGAAACTGTGAAGGCTTTGGTTTCGTCTTCGTCTTCGTCGTTGTTGGCATAGGGGGTCGGCGAGTGAGCGCCTTTTTCGGCGTCGGTTTCGTCTTTGTTTTCTGTTGATGGGCCTGGGGGTTGGGAAGATCTTGGAGCGTTGTTCATGTCGGGTCCGTCGTCGTCGTCGTGCGCGAAATGCGTGTACCCGTCCGCCCCGGCGTAGGATTTCTGCGAGCGAACCGAGGACCGACTGCGGGTCGAATGGAGTGGTGTGAGGTGAGCGCCGTCTCCATTAGCAGAAGTGCTGGCATGTTGCTGTTGTTTCCGCTGGAGTCCTCTTGCGATTGACGTTTCGGCATCTTCATGATGTCTCGAGCTGTGTGATTCAATACTTTCTCGTCTGTGGTGACTTCGCTCATGCCCCGGGCTGCCTTTTTCCAGGTCTTCTAGATCCATTGCTGGGATGAGAAGTGGTGAGGTCCGTTTATTCGTTAGGGTGGCTGAGGGTCCATACGATGCGTGGTCGATTCTTATCCCGGTTGTTGTTGCTGAATAATTGTACTACATATGTAGATAGTTCCAAATGAATTACTAATGATACCGGATCTCTGACGATGATACCGGAGGTACCATGAAGATACGTGAAGATAGGTATGCGGGGGTTGCAGGCCAATGTCTTATCAATCGAGGTATTAAGGGGAGGAGGTCTTTTTCTTCGCGATGTCGGCAAATGAATTATCCAGACGAATTGCTTCGCTCGCCACCAAGCAAAAGCGCGAAAGGACTAAGGTGCTGGGGGCGCGTTATTTGAGCAAATCTCGAATTCTCAATGGCGAGGTCCGAATGTTGGAGATGGCAAGAGAGAAAAAGCCAAGAGGAGATGTCAGAGAACTACAATAAAAGAAGCAAGGGCAGATCTTCTCGTGCAATCGATCTAAGCTGTCAAGAGATCATCAATAATCAATCGTCTTTGCTGGAGATAGGCGGTCTTTAATTCCTTCATCTCTTCATTAGCCGACGTCACTGCCGCTTGCCGTGCGTGCCGTTTGTTCCATAGAGCTAGCCCTCTTTCTCTCCTCTCCTTCCCCAAACTTCTCTCCGCATG